>JAHLJT010002630.1:89953536-89966105 GCA_031308135.1 Acheta domesticus
GACCATTTTACCATTTCATTGATAAGTTTCATATGTTCGTACCAGTTGCAGTGTTTCATTGATTCCATTGAATATGCGTTGAATGCCATTGTAATTAATTTAGTCCTTTCAGTTGCCCTGAATTGAAGTACGCGACATTTGGAAGCTGAATATTGACATGAACACAATGGTCATTGCGTCGTATCACAACCTTCACACTTTACTGACATCACATTATGTGTCATGAACAATGCTTAATTTTCCTTTACGATAGAGTGAAATGTGTCAATGAGGTCAAAATGAAACAGAGGGATCCTTTTGAATAGAAAATACGTGTTTTGTAATCTACGTGTTTTAAATGAATTTGTACTAATGAACTGAATAGTTCAGAGTTCTCAAGTCAAATATGGAATTACACTCGAAGTCTGAGAATTTATCACTTTCAATGTGAAAAGGTCGACTTAGGTTTTTCTGTCATCACCCTAAAAGACTCCTACTAGAACAACAAACAACTTGCAAACTTCTTATCATTGTCATGTTTTTTTAGTAAAATGCGCAATTATGAAAAGAAATACATTGACGAGATGTTGCTTTTTGAAGTTTTACTTCACTAGAGTTTAATTCAGGACCACGATGCGTGAGCTAAAAGATCTTCCGTAAAGAGCAAGCAAAATCGTAGGTACCACGTGATCTTAAAATATAAAAGCCGCTTTCTGAGCAAAAGAAAAAGTGTATTGAATATCCAGAAATAATGATCAGTGTTTAGCATGATCCTGAGTGGTCGAAAATAATCTTTAAAAATAGAGCGTTACACAACACTCAGTGAGATATTTTATTTTACTCAAAAGTTAAACATTTTGGTTTTCGAGATAACGATAGGAAGCCATTTACGATTGACTAAAATGTTTTCATTCTCGCAAGCTATGAAACTATCGGAATCTGTACAAAGATTTCTCACTTTGTAAGTAAATGTTTTAAAAATGAAAATAGCCATATACAGGATCCCCACTTAGAACGGCCATCCCTGAATTGTTTGATAATGCTTTACATCCCCGTCATGACAGAAATTTTGCGAAATCCCCTAGAGCATGTAATACAAGGGTCCAAAAGATTTTTCGAAAAATATTACAATCTCATAAAAAATAGTACATCTTAAATCATTGTTACAAAATGAAAATGACTCCACCCTGAAACACAGTATCCAGTGTTTCTCCCAACTTGTGCAATAGGTGAGGGAACCTTATGTAAAAATGTAATAGAACGACCGAAAAGGGTTTTTTGGTGATTAAGGTATAAAAAACCTCATGTTTATTTTGGGACACAAACGCCTAGTTTTAATATCCTAGACGTATTGTTTGCTAGTTACGGTGTTGAGTAACAGCTTAATGTCTGTTGCAGATTGTTTGTTCACATAATTTTCCTATCTAATCCATCGCGTACTTCTGTTTTTTTCGTCTTAAATCTCTTTTGGGGAGATCTAAGAGAATAATTTTCTATCCCGCAGTAGTACACTTACCGTGCTTTGTGTCGACTGTTATTCATAAACTGTACACAAATTATACAAATATATGGTACATAAGTTATTAAATTGTACATAAATGTATTAATAATATGTATTAAATTGAACTCAAATTATAAAATGTACATAAATTGTCATCTTTCCTTAGCGTACTATTAAAGAGGGAATTTCTGAACATTTCCAATATGTTCTGACGAACTTTGACAAAGAAAGGTACACAACCCTTCGCAATGTATGTAAATTGTATTGTAAAACTCTTGAATTGTTAAGAATTACGGATATAATTTTTTTGGTATATTAAGAGAGCAGTCGTTAATATTTAGAGAACAGATATATTTTATTCTTAAATTAATTTGTGAATACAATTAATCGAATGATCATAAAAAGTTTCTCAAAGTTTCGAGTGTAAATAAGCTCCAAATGGCATGTTTTTTGACACGCTAAGACATTTTCTCAAAAATGACTAATTTTTGCCTTAAAAATGTACCGTCAGAAAAGAGCTTTTTGCATTCTATTATATTCTGAAAAACTGTTAGGAGACAAAAAATGTTAAAAAGTGAGGATTTTATTTTATTAAAAATTACAATATAAATACTGTAGTAAAGAAAGCAAAACCATCAAGTTAATTGAGAAGATCTTTCATTATTATGTTCTACATGATTTTCTGTAGAGTTTGTTAAATCTGAGAAATGTGTTCGTTAATGAGTGCGAGGATGAACGTTTTTAATGTATTTTCGGACATTTCAAAAAACAAAGACACGGAAAAGTTTCGGTATGTCTCACATCTCCTTGAATTGACAATTGCGCAGGAAGTATATTAATTAACCTTGGTTGTCATTAACCAAAGCTTTTGATTGGTTGATTGATTGATTTATTCATTGATGTTTCCGGGTGCGTCAACGGCTGAAGACATTAGTCCCGCAAGTATTGTGCTTGTTTTTATCACGAGAGATAGAGTTGATTCTGTTCCCCCGTTGGATAGCGTGATCCGGCGCCGATCTATATATCGGCTATAGCTGGATTTTCCTCAACCACTAGGCGACACCGTCCCAGTCCGGACAAGCTCTAAGGTTCCGTCTGGTCTCCGAACAGGTGTGGTAGTGAGGTGCATTTAAGTGTATGTGTAAGTAAGGGTGAGGATAGGACAAGGAATAGGAAGGAAAGATCGCACGCGCTCCGTGTCCCGTTTCGTAGGGTACTGCTCCAGCTTTCGCCTGGTGTTAATCGGAGAAACCACGGAAAGCTACCGATCAGTGCCGACGGCCGTTAGAATTCTCCTCCAGCCAGCGGCCAAATTCCTCCTAGGTATTGTGTAGGTGTAGAATCAGTTCTAGGTAGAGGTAGAGGTATATGTATGTTTCTAGCCAGTGTGGAAAATCCTACCGCCGTCAGGATTCGAATCCTATAACCTCTAGGTCAGAGTGTTACAATTTGATACCCTAATTCACCTAAGAGATAAGGTTTTTGGTCCTTTAATTCAAACCCACGTCATATTGCCCCTTATTTTTATTACGGAAAAAACAGTACAAAGATACATATCATTCCATTTACAAATAGTACTCTCCAATGAAAAGTTTGTTAAAGAAAATATGTGAAAATATAGCCCGAAAATATCGCTGTAGAAGCTAAATTGTAAAAAAAGATCTAAATTGTGATCCGATTCCCTGAATACAAAAAATTATGTAACTTTGTGTACTTCAAAGCATTCCCCGACCTCATTATTTCTTTTCCTTCAGAAATGGTAAACTAGAGAGTTTTAATATAGCTTCTCCAATTATTTTTACAAAAATTCGTTACGAAACAGCGGAGAGATGAAATATCTCCGTCTCTATTTTCAAAACACGGATGTTGTTTTAATTAACCACGCTGTCATTGTAAAAAATACCTCTCCTAAAATAAACAGCCATGACTTCTGCAGTTCTTAGGAATTTTTTCCCATAGTTTAGAGGTTACAATTTTAGACTCGTATGAGGAAGTTGGCGTTTTATTCGTGGTCGAAGTCAACGAATTTTTTTATAATAACTTTCAGCAGATCTTAATACGAAGAAAAGAGAATATCGTTACCATACGTCGTACATTTACAGGACTAAACAATCCTAAGACACTCTTGTTTTAAATTTCATTGTCGGTAATATTATTAAGAGCATTGCGATTTAAATGATGTCCTAATTCGTCTTTCAAAGGCACTGTAAAGGCCCATTCACAATGCAGACGTAAACATAAGCGTAACACACAGACATAAACTTAAACATGAGTGATAGACTGAGCATTCACAATGTACAACATAAGCGTAAGCATAGATTTTATATTTTCTTTGGGCCATTCTAGTTAATATTGATTGGATGTGAGAATCTAAATTTTATATATATTGAAATTTTGTTTAAAATATGCATATTTATATAAACATACATTACATATATAAACATGTACGTATGTACTGTGGCACAACACCTCTTTACGAGCCAAGGCCTACCAGCGGCGTCTCGGCCTTGCGACCATGGGTTGGGTTAGGTTAGGTTAGATATTTTAATTTCAATAAAAATTCAAACTAAATGGTACTACTATGAATATTACAACAAAACTAAACTACAAAAAGATCGTACGCTACAAAACAACGCAGAAACCGTCGAAAATCAACCAAACAATTTTGGAAAACAAGTCTTTTGTTCGATCTATCGATTTCGATCCTATTTCGATACTCGATTTTAAGTTAAACGTACTGTGATTGGTTCATTTCTTATTTCTGACAAGCGTAAGCACAGAAGCTTGAAGCTTGCAAGCTTTTAAGTTAACGTCTTATGCGTTATGCTTATGCGAATGCATTGTGAATGAGTCCGCGTATAAACGTTGTCCTAACTTTTATGTTAACGCTATGCTTATGTTTATGTCTGCATTGTGAATGGGCCTTAAGTCGTGAGGCTAGGAACTTCTTAAACACGTGAGTAGCAATTTTAAACACAATTTAACGAATTAGCTTAGCTGACAAAGAAATATTCAGATAGAATAGGGAAATTGTCAAAATTTTACATTCTTCTCTACGATACTGTAATTTTAAACAGTTGTCAAAATACATTTAATGAGAACCAAGAGAATTATCAAGAACTCGATATAACATTACAATTTTGAAATGCGATTTTTTTCATGAAGATTTAAGTATTATTTTTCTTAGACGGAAACTTCATATCGGAAATTTTACGAGCTCTAAGGTTTCCAACAGACGTTTTTCCATGAAAAAGAATTTGTTTACATTATGTAATTGATTAAGTAGAAGTCGAACTGGTAACAGGAAATTTACTCAAGAATTCGATAATAATCCGCTTCCCCTGATAATTCCTTTAGTTGTTAAGGGGAAAAAGGCCGCTTCGCCTTCACAACCTCCTCTGACCTTTGAACTCTGCACAGAGCGATGACCCTTGCAGCAGGTAGGGTTGCCAGAAACGTCTTTGGAAAATAGTCAACCGGGCGCGGGGCGAGGAATGAAGAGTAAGATTAGTATGACCGGAAAAATACGTAGTATTAAACGTCAAAATATGTACATAAATATGTAATGAAAACAGTAAGAATATGTAATAAATATGTAAAAATCTGATGTAATATGTAATATTAAAATTCTCTAATTAAAAACCATTTACACAGTAAGAAATTACATTTCGAAAAACTGCTCACTTTACATCATACAACTTTCTCGTCAGTGGAAAAAGCTTCATCTATTGTAATCCAAGACCGTAGTTTAGCAGCCAGACTAATCGCAATACAAGCCATCGCATAAACTGGCGAGATCTACGACCAGCAAACATACACTGTAGCGTCTTCATCCATTAACGCCCATGATCCCCATTTGGGGATCGCGCTTTTTTGCAATGATATTGTGACGATTATCGGTTGCATCGCGTACATCGATACCGGCCAGTATTCCTCCATGTTGTGTGAGTTGCCCTTCGCGCGTTAGTGCCAGTCCTACGTGTGTTAGAGAAATAATTGACAAATTTTGAGCAAGTGCCGCGGTTTTTCACTAGTCAAGCAAAGATAGTTTCTTAATTAATAATTATATTCACATAAGTAACACTATAAAAATTATATGCGTAATTTGCGTGTAAATTGAACTTATCTGAATGCCCCGATGTGTCGATAAGTAAGTTTATGTTGTTACTTGTGTGTGATATCCGTCTTACAATCTGATCCCCATTTGGGGATCATGGGCAATGGCGTGATATACTTATTATTTTAGACCGCTTCAACTGACGATTTCTCTTTCTATATATTCTTGTCTCTAATGGAATCAAACAAATTCCTGACATTGTCGGAAGTGGTAGACATCGTCAATGATCCCAATTTTTTTTCTGAAGGGAATGACGACACAGAGACTATTGATACTGTTGAGTTACCACCTGAGAAAGTAGATTGTGCATCTGATTTAGAGGACTTTGATGATGATGATTTGGAAGACAGTTCTCCGAACGCTTTCCGGGCTCGTTAGAAATTCAATGTTCTGCGTTTAAAATGCAGATAATGAGAACTCTGTGGAAACTTCGTGTACCAGATCAAACCAGTGTGGTTTGGTTTTAAACAATGGATGATGTGCTGTGCAAATACGGGCTTCTGTTATCATGCAGAGGTGTACGAAGGAAAGCGAAATAATGATGTTCCTGCAGTTACATATGGATTAGGAGGCGATGTAGAAATGAGAATGATTTCAATTGTTGAAAATCCAAGTGATCATAAATTTTATTCTGATAACTTTTTTAGTAGCTTTTCTTTGTTGAAGGACTTAACAGAAAGAGGCGTGCGTGCAACAGGTACCTGTAGATATGACAGAATGAAAAAAATGTCCAGTAAAAGATGATAGAAAAATATCCAATGAAGAACGTGGATCATATGATTATCGGTTTGACCCAGAAAATAAGATTATCGGCGTAACATGGAAGGATAACAATACAGTGAAAATGTTATCTAATGATGAGCACATCCAACCTCTGGCAAAAGCAAGTAGGTGGTCGAGAGGGGAAAGAGTAAGTAAAATGATAAATCAGCCTCATTTGATTTCTCAGTATAACAAGTACATGAGCGGGGTTGATAAAATGGATTGGATAATACAGAAGTACAGAATTAGAATTCGAGGAAAAAAATGGTATTTCCCTCTTTTTACTAAGCTTGTAGATATGGCAATTACAAATGCTCATGTTTTATATTGTATGACCAATGGAAAACTTCCTATTCTGCAGTTCAGAAGACAAATTGTATTGTCATATATGTATCTTTCATCACTATCTGGTCCCAAAATGTTAGGAAGACCAGCTCTTACCAAATCCTCGGAAAAAAGAATTCCTATGACCTCTCGTACAACGGGAAACCATTTTTTGATGAGAACGGATGGAGGCAGACAGAGGAAGTGTGCCATATGTAAAAAAAACGTCCGCAAAGAATGCAAATTATGCCACATAGGACTCCATGTAGATTGTTTTCCTAAGTGGCATGAAGGAAAATAATGTAAGGAAGAAATGTTCTGAATGTATAATAAATTTCTTCTAAATATACAAAAATTTGTATTCACCACAAACTGTATACCTGTCATCGCCCCATGGACCATGATCCCCAAATGGGGATCGAAAAAAAAATTGTTATAAATCCTAAATTTCCTAACATACCAAAGAAACACACCAAAACATGTCTTTCTAGGCAGGAAGGGAACAGTATAAAACAAAGAAAATCACAATTAAAAAGTTGGGCGTTAATGGGTTAACATCACAATTGCTTGCTTAACTACAATTATCTTTGGATAGCCTTCTTTGTATTTTACTTCTTTCTCAATCGATTATTAACTATTTTCGACTATTTTTTTTTCTTTATATATAACTTTGCTTATGCAAAGAAACTTTCGAAATATAATTTTTTTGAAAGTTCTCTCATACCGTTAAAATGTACATTTCCAGCAATTTGTAAACACTATTGAATTTGAAAGTGTAAGTGCTTCAAATGACTTCAAATGAAGTTTTTCGAAAAGCCAAAACTTTTCTGTGAAAAAGTTCTTCAAATTTCGCATTTACAGTAGCACTTAAACGCCATTTTCTTGAAAACGGCTCTAAATGTTTCAATGAAACTTCCTATTTAGGACAACGTTTAACTGTTTTGTAATATTCTTAAAATAATATTTTTGTTTTACTTTTAAGAAACCGAAAAATTAAGAAAATGAACAAAAAAATGTAATTTGGGCGGCAAGAAATGGCAGCTGTCAAGAGTATTGGCAAGTCCGAATAGCTAGCCGCGACCAAACGAAACAGGAAACTAATACGGGAACGTCTGTGTGATTCTGTAGCACCACTAGTTCCTTAATGTAATCTCTTGTTTAAAGGCAAATCTTGCAGTAAGATCCTGAAGAATTTGTTGGAAATCTGAGTAGTTCTCACGCAATTTGACTTTGGAAACATAGGCAATTTTTAAATAACTGTTTTCTCAAAAACGGCTCCAATTTCCCCCTCAGAGCAAAATTCGGTAAAACAAAATTGGAGCTGGTACCATTTTCAATAACCTGTTTGCACTTACGAGAATTGCAAATAAAATAACATGTACTTTTGTTTGAAAAATTGAGTAATTTGCGAGTAATTTGTGCATGAAGTTAATTCAATTTATAAAAGTATTCTCAAAAACAGCTGCAATTTTTTTCTTTATTCTTTTCCACAGATAGAGCAAAGAACGCTTAAATCATGGTGCAGGTTTTATTTTCATTGACCCCTCCTGACTTTTCGAAAAGTTCAAAGGTTATAAAAGAGATGCAAAAGTGTGTGCTGTTGTAGGTCCCCTAGTTTTGCTGGTAAACGTTTTAAAGAGGTGAAATCACCACCCAAGAGTGGACCTAGCGAAGTAATTTTATGATTTCGTTTAGAAAAATGGTATCTTTACGAACAAATACTCGTACAATTACAAGTAGTAGTTTCCTCTTCGATTATGCTTGTACTGATACAATAAAATTCATACCTGTGTTTATGTAAATGTATAAATCTGTATTTTTTCATGATAATAAAAAATTTCATGATAAATCCTCTTATTTGCCGACAGTGGTTGATTTAATAATAATGTATAGCAACAAGTGTTGGCAAAATTTAATTCACAGAGAGATTCACACATTGTCTCCCGTGTAAAAGAAACTATTTTTCATCGGAAATGGGGGTGCAGATTTAATATAATAGTCATGTCTACGAAATAACCAAACCATCCACTTCACCCACATCTAGAGATTACGTAGTTCAATAAATCGTGTGCAGATAATATCACTGGGCGACCCTGATAAGTAGGACTGCCGACATCAATAGCATCACTTCCGAGTTATAGACTAGGCAAGTAGTTCTTTTTAAATTAATTTTCTGGAAACAACTACTCCTTGCCAGTACGTCGCTTATTGGCTGCACCAATGGCATAACTCAAAATGTGCTAGTAATTAATAAGAAGGAATAATACTTTTGAAGCTCTTTCTACTTGTGTAATGGCATTAGCGTCTCTTGCACAGTGAACGCGATACAACAGTATCGATGACTGGCCGCTGTTTAACATGCGAACTTGATATTTCACACGTGTCGCCTAGATACTTTTTTTTTTATTTGCTCGAATTTATTACGTAGTAGGTGAAAGTTTTTGTAATGCTGGAAGAGAAAGTGCCGAATTTTGGGCAGTAAAACACAATTTGCGTTTACGTGATACCGAAAAAGTGGATTTTTACCCTTCTACGCAAAATATATTATTTATTCTTGACATAATGTAGTAAAACTCTATGATTTGTGTTTTCTTCATTCCGAAAATGCGTTTCTTTCCAGAAAATTTGTCTTTGCACCTATCCATTCGTCTGTCTATGAACAATATTAGCGCCTAAACCGTACCCAGGAGTTTTACAAAAATGGATATCTCCCGACCGATAGTAGATGTCGTTCCCTTCGAATTTCAAATATATATTTTAATTTCTGGGCGAGCATCACATGAAGCCTTTAGGAAATTTTGAAATTTTATCAAAAAATGGTACATTTTTTTCTCTTTTGGAGCACCGTATGTTTAAACACAGGTACATTAAGGTAATTGTAAATAATTTTCGACATCTGCGACGGCTTAATTTATTGAAGATAAATAATTTCTTTTTAATAAAATCTGTTCTTCAAAATTAGATCTTTATATAATGATATCCACAATTTTTTGAAAATACGAGTCGTTTTCGCATAATTTTGATTGATATAATGTCATTTTTAAATATCTACAAAGCAATTTTTTTAAACTATTCCGTTTTATTTCTGGATTTTTTTAAAAAGAGAAGTTTCCTTAGTAATAGAGATCCGTCCGATTTTCATTAATTTCGAAAATTATATAGATTCAAAATTTGTTCAATAGTTTCCTATTACTGAAGATCAAGATTTATTTTTTAGTACCATCTCTCCCTCATTATTAATTGCTTGAAATGCTGAAAATTAATTGCTTGTAAATAATTAATTGCTTGAACACTTTTTCAAAACTATTTTTACGTATACTTGAGTTATAATGCGTTTGAATCACTGCAAAATTTTGATAGCTTTAGAAAGAAAATCATTGTGACACTCAGTGAAGTAGCATCGAATAAAGTACGTTCTTGACTTGTTATCCGTTGCGTTTGGGATGGAATGTTGGGAAAATATATTTTTCTTTAAATTTTTGGGGTTCGTAAAATCTAATGCACTAAATTTAATGGCGGAAAGCCATTTTAAATTTAACTTACGTTGTCTATAATACGGGAAAGAACGTGATGTTGTAGCTCCACTAGTTCGATTTTTATCCTCTGTTACTTTTAGGGCGAAGCGATCACATCCACAAAATTCGAACAAGGAAACAAAATTCAGATCTTGGGAAATTCTCATTTTGTAACAGAGCGATTAGAGTTTGGAACAGTTTACTCGCAGCAACTTTCAAGGCCTTTCCTTTAAGTGCATGTAATTTTAGAAAAAAGTTAAAACAAACTGAGATTATTAGATGTTAAATGAGTAACTAAGTGATGTGAAGTGTGGTGAAGTGCTGTGAAGTGCTGGTTATTGTAATCCAATGCAAAACAGTGTAGTGTAGTGTAGTGCAGTGAAGTGTAGAGAACATGATAAATGCCTTTTTTTCAATCTAATTTAGCCAATATCTATGTGGTTCATACTGAGTTGTATGATCACTAACATATAATTGTTGTATATCATAGTGGAGTTGAAATAATTGTCATCACAATTAATATTAGCGATAGTATGATTACTGCATCGTATTGTATTGTATCGTTTTGTATTGTACTTTTTATCTTGTTATTATTATTGTAATTATTGTTAATCAACTGCTACCGGGTCATACCCAATTGCAGTTCAAATAAAATGTAATGTAAAAGTTCGATGTGCCTGACAGACCATTTTCGCCTCACGTCCTATGGCGTTCCCTTCCAAAGTTTGTAGATATCACGTTCGTCTTGTACGACGCGATGATCGATTTCTTGCTATTGGCTGCGGTAGCCATTGATGGAACGCTACGATACTTCATTTTCAAGATTTCTGGCGTTGCCGGATTCTGGCGTTGACGTGAAACGTTTACCAAGATCAAGACTTCGGTTCATCAATTTTACATCATTAATAAAACTTATCCAATTTTATTTATGACAATCCTTTATTGTTCATATTTACACACAGAACACAACGTTTCGTAACTTGTTTTAGTTACATCATCAGGCTCCTAAATAAAGGGAACTGTTGTCCCATTGGCGGACAACAGAAACGTTGTGTTCTGTGTGTAAATATGAACAATAAAGGATTGTCATAAATAAAATTGGATAAGTTTATTATTGAGAAACATACACTGACAATCAGAAAACAATTTTCAATTGGTCTACAAGCTTTATCAATTTTACATATTATTTTCAATGATTCTGCATTTACAAATCAACTCCATTTTTGCAGTATTTCCGGTCTGAGAGAAAATAAATATGTGTGCTATAATGTTCGTCCTTACTTTAGAACTTATAGATTTTACGAATGCCAAAATCTAAAAGAACAAATATATTTGAATGATTTACCTCGATTTAGAAATTAATTTCTCATGTATCCTCACGTTGTGCTGTATATCTTTTCTACCAGAAAATAATTATTTTGACCTCTGAATGCACCTTAAAAAAATATAAGTAAAAGCAAATTCTAAAAATACGGAATATTTTGAAGCAAACTACATGAATAAATTAGGAGTAAGTTAATAACAATGCTAACACAAAGAGAATGGAATGTGAGAGCAGTTGCGTTACAAGGAGACCACGGACCCCGCGCGATCTTTCCTTCCTCTTCCTTCTTCTATATCCTCACCCCTTACTTACACTCACACTTACACTTACATCCACTACACCATCGCACATGCCGGAAGACCAGTCGGGAACTTATAGCAAGTCCCGGCTGGCGCGGTGCATAGCTATACTTGTTTTTTTTATTTCTTGGCGCGTGGGGGCGTGTCATCACGATGGAATATCTCGTGGTTTTTTGCGTCGTTCTCCAGCGTACCGCTAGGAGTCGCATGATCGCGACTGTATAGAGCAGTGCTGGCGATCATGCGACTCCTAGTGGCACAACCGAGAACGAGGCGAAATACTGTGTGATATTCCATCGTGATGACACGCCCCCACGCACTATGAAATAAAAACCCAAGTATAGTAGGAGATACCTGTTGGGAAAACGCAAACGGACGTGTAGGTCGACGTCGGGTCTCACCAAGCAGCAAACGTTCACTGCCACCTCCCGCGATCAAAATATTGCACTACACTTACGGACTCATGGCCTTAACCTTCGACGGATCGGAAATACGAAATAATCAATAAAAATACATCGTTAATTAGACAGAAGTGGACCAAGTCTCTAAAGCTCATCGGGGCTGCAAAGCCTGAAACAATTGAGTTTTACGAAATAAATATGGAAAGGCTTCTTATTGCAACACGAGAATGGAGAACTGTCAGACGAGACAGTTTGGCCAAGTTTCATACAAGGTCGATTTGTAAAAATTCCAACGTTTTATAATTCTCTAATGTACTTGATAGACCTCTTGTATTCTAATAACTCTA
>JAHLJT010002630.1:89967105-90056466 GCA_031308135.1 Acheta domesticus
GACTTGCCTCTCGATATGTTTGGTAGTGTAAATTGTGCATTTAAGTGTGTGAGTAAGGGATCAGGATAGGAGAAGGAAGAGAAAGAAAAGATCACGTGTGGTCCACGGCCTGTTTGTTAGGGCACATGCGCCTGGTGAAATCACGAAGAACTACCGATCAGAGAAGTCGATTGCTAAAATTATCCTCCAGACAGAGACTGAATTTGACCCAGCTATGAAGCTAGTGTAGAGGAAACGTGCCTTCGTCGGTACTCAAATCCTAGGACCTAGAATCAGTTGATGCTATAGAGCCACCAAAACCGATATTTATTGTGTTTTAATGGCATAAATGATGCTTCGTTTTCATAATTTATTTCGTTGACGAAATTACACCAAAATAATGCATAAGTATTACAGAGAAATGTTTAGTAACCCTTAACAATCAAAGGGTTGGTCTTTGACAACCTTTCTAGAATGAAATTTTCTGAAGGAGTTGTAATGTTCCGTCTTCGAAAGGTGTTTTGTGCATTGTGTAAAGGTTTCTGTCACTTCTATAATCCTGTAAAAATCACAGTTTATTCATGTTTAGCTTGCCTGTCGAGAGTAAGTTAACTTTCAGAAGAGTTCAAACATCGCTTTTTGATTTCTCAGAAACTTCAAGAACAGTATCCGCGAGTCTCTCATATTGAATGCTACCTAGAACCGAACACGTTATAAAAAGGCGAAGTCCGAATGGAATTGAAAAAGCTGAAAGGCATTGTATCGGTCGTGAGTGAGTCCGAGCAAACTGAGCATGTTGGTGAAGCATGTCGACAGAGGCCAACGACGTCTTGGCCTTCGAATAACGCAAAAGAGAGTGATTGGTGAGCTGTGTCGGTCACATCGGATATCAGTGTCAGTTTCAATACATTGGGTACGGTAAAATGAGAGGAATGTAAATATGGTCATACTAAATTAAGAAGGATCCGACGCTAACCAATCCGATTATTTAACTGAACAAACAAAATCCGCCAGTTTGAATGACGATTTCCTTGAACAGGAATGGAATCTGCTCCTAAGATATTGTAATCCATATCTTTGTTATAATTAATATTAAAAAATATACAAAAAATGAAAAAAATACTATTTTAGTGGGACAATATCCATATAACATAATTCACATAACAATATTATTAACGACAATTTAAGTTAAGTCATCCTTCCAGCAAAAAGTATTTTTAAATGTAGAATTATAAATTGAATCCATACCACATTTGCTTTTATTAATATTCGGATCGGGACATCCAGAACAACGGTGTACAATTGTATGTGAACTCTTGTATGATTTTTTTACCTACTAATCAAGGGCAAAAGTCGTATCAGTAACTTCTTTATACTGCAACTAGCCAAGCCCGGCAGACGTTGTTACTGCCCTTTATCTCCCTCTTTCTCCTTCGCTCTCCCTTTCTCTCTTCGTTCTCTCTCCGTCTGTCTCCTACTCTCTCTTCCGTCCTCTCTGACTCTGTCTCTCTGTATGTCTCTCTCTCTCTCTCTCTGGCTGTCTCTCTCTGCCTCTCTGTGTCCCTATCATTCACATTTAGTTGCAGATTCTGCACGTCTCTGATCAGGGATTGGTAATATCGAGACGCGCCGGACAAGCAGAAATGTAGTAGAATGTTCAAGAATATCTCATCCTTGTAGTTTCTTTAAGGCAATCGGCCTCAAAATTTTAGTTTTTAATGACCCAGAACGCTTCGTTAGATGTTATTTAACACTATAGATTCAAAAAATCCTACTTAGTGAAGCGGGTTACATTTGACATGAATATTTAGTTTTTTTTATTCTACAGCGCCATCTAGCGCCATTTCCTGATATTTTAATAGTTATCCTGTTATTCGGGGTGGAGATGATTCCAACACAACAGAGATAATTAAAATTGGTTCAGCCATTCTTATAAATGATGTAACTGACCCGACTTTGTTTTATGTATATAGATTTCCCATTTATTTGAAAAAATGTGAACATCTGCAACCTCTACAGACAGTAGAAGTTCGTATCAATTATTCTGAGACCCCTGAATTACAGGCTAACGTTCTCTGTGTTGTGTAGGATGTTCAGATAACTGTAAAAGCAAGGAAATCCTGAACTAGGTTGAACTACAAAGTTTGATTTCCGGAACCGCATCAAGTATGCACTTTGTATTGACAGATGCGAATTAGAGGATGGATGTATATTATGTGCTGTCGAATTTGCGGGGTGCCACTCGGGACAGGAGAGCATCACTTGAGCAATCGGGGCGGGGCACGGGGTTTATTCTGATGTTGTCTGATGATATGAAGTTCTAGATTCAATACATCACAATGTGTTGTATCGCGATTTCACGACGTACAAAATTACTGAGCTGAGGACTCACTACTAAACCGTCTAATGCCCAGTAACTTAACACAGATGAAAGCAATTTGCTACAATATCACAAAAATCAGAGCTGAGATAGTGAAGATAAGGGAGACCGGTGATATAGTTTAATCATATTCACGGAATTCTCGCAATTCGTGGAATATTAAGAAGGTGGAGTCAATTTCACTTACGAACGTAGTAACGAGATAATGCATAGCCCGCTAGTATACATACTAGCGGGCTATGGTTAATGTAACAATATTCGTTTTATGTACTTTATTGTATATTTATGCTCATTTTCAGTGCTTGATTTATAAAATTGTAGGTCCGGGAACGCGCTACAAATTAATTATTAATTTAATAGAAATAGTTATAATTTATAATATAATTTAATTATTATTCCCGAAGTACCCAAACATAGTTTCGTCGCGTTCCGTCAGAAATCAAGCCCTGGTCATTTTTGTATTCTATATTGTATTATATGTTTTATATGTCTTAGAAATCTACCACAAATGCAAAATCCTAAGTAAACCCAATATCTATCTAGTACGCTGTGTTGTCGTCTGGGAGGTGTAGAGTATAGGAGATACAGTATAGAGCTGCAGAACCACAACTCGACCAATGTTACCTCTGTTGACAAATACGAAGGCCGGAGTGTACAGAATCTACAAGTTTCTAGCGTATGAATTTCGGCTCCGGTCCTGCAACTAAAAGCTAATTTTATTGACAGTTATCAAGGTCGAGGATGTGCAGAGTCTACAACTTCCCAACATATTACAAATTATAATATATTACAACAACATATTACATATTACAATATTAGGCTGCAGGCCTGCAGGTTGCTTCTGTACGCATTAACGTTCATAGTGTTGACAGATATCATAACTGAGAATACGCCAAATCTACAAGTTCCCCACCTACTACAAACCCGGACCCTTAGTTACCTCAGCCACCCAGACCCTTAGTTTCATGGCGGCACTCACGTCATTAGCTTCAAGATGGAGGCAGTGAGTATACGGGGCTAGGGTGATAGAGGCTAGCGCCCAGGTGCCCAACCCGGGGCTTCAGCCCCCTAATGAGGTGCAAGTGCGGGGGTGCTTATGTAAGCACGCACGATAAGATTTATATCTAGACGATGCTACGAAATTAGGATGCATAACTTCAATTAAACGTTCAATGTGCTAACAGTCATCAAGGTTGACGATGTTTGTTGACGATCGCGATAACTATGACAGAATCTACAACTTCCCAACATATTACAAATTTAGGCTGTAGGCCTGCAGGCTGCTGATGTACGCATGTTCGAACGTAACTGTTGTACAAATGTAATGCTGTACAAACGCAACTGTTCATCGTGTTGACAGATATAAAAGCTGAGAATGTTGGTAACTCTTAGAAATCTACTTGTGGGTGCTAAATCCTCAGTAGGTCCAATATCTATCTAACTAGTACGCACTATATTGTCGTCTGGGAGATGTAGACCTGCAGAACCACAACTATACTAATGTTATCTGTGATGACAGATATGAATGTCGAAGTGTGCAGAATCTAGAAGTTCCTAACGTATGAATTTCGGCTGCGATCCTGCAAAATATAGGCATTAACATTCATTTTATTGACAGTAATGAAGGTCGAGGATATGCAGAATCTACAACTTTTCAACATAATACAAATTTAGACTGCAAGGCCGCAGGCCTGCCGTTGTACGCATTAACGTGCATAGTGTTGACGGATATCAAAGCTGAGAATGTGCCAAATCTACAAGTTTCTCTCTACGAATTCAGGGCGTGGACTTGCAGCGCGTTGAGAGATGTGAGGGTCGTGGATGGATGTGCTGGCGAACGCGCCAGCGGTCCGCGCGCGCAGCACTTGACCCTGGAGGGGGAGGGGAGGCCGCCGTTCGCTCGTCCCGGGGGTCGATAGGCGCACCTGTTGCCGGGAGCGACGGCGCGCTTCGATCGGCGCTTCCCTGACGACGCGCGCGTCGCTACGCACTTGTTGCTGGGGCGGCGCCCGCCCTCCGCCCCGCGTGCCACCAACCCAACGCCAGCTCGCTCGCCCTGGCACTCGTCCGTCAGAACGCCCACTCGCCCGGCCCGATGCTCTTCCCAACTCTTGCTCGCCTGCCCTGATGCTCCTCCCAACTCTTGCTCGCCTGCCCTGATGCTCCTCCCAACTCTTGCTCGCCTGCCCTGATGCTCCTCCCAACTCTTGCTCGCCTGCCCTGATGCTCCTCCCAACTCTTGCTCGCCTGCCCTGATGCTCCTCCCAACTCTTGCTCGCCTGCCCCGATGCTCCCCCTGCAGGGAGGGGATCGTGAGCACGATCTCAGGTGGAGAATCGTAGACGACCACCACGTACCTCGAGTCTCGCGGCCCAACTCAAGGTCGTTAGCCTAACTGTGTAGGTAGTGAGTAGGAAAGCCAAGCTCCTGGCTGTCGGTTCAACCCGGTAAACCACCAGTAGGGCCCCGGGCACATTGACCTAGAGTCCGTCCGATCTCAGGGCAGGATTGGGTGAAGGAGACTCTTCGGGGTGTTCTGGATTCCACAAATAAACGTCCGGCGGTTACATGACCATCCGCCAGGTTGCTCTGGTCACGACCACACCCGGGTCGATAGCTTTAGGCAGCGGGCAGACGGGATGGGGACCCCAAGCCGCCCGAACCTTAGTTCGGATGGCCCCCAATTGGGCTCTTGGCTTCGTCGTGGCAGTGGCCCAACACTCTGGGCAAAGAGGAGGGACTCGGTGTCCCGACGCACGTGAGTGGCGAGTTACCATACAAGTAATATTTACTCCGGCACTAACCTGGAAAGCTAGTAGCTCTGAGCTGCCAGGGAGGCCCATTACCCAGGCATTGAATGGGGAGGTTGCCATGAGGGCAAACTGGGTACCGGCCGGATCCGGTTACCAGTCCGTCGGCGTACGCCGGCGGGGGTGGGGATAAAGGCTGAAGCCTAGGAGCCCACCCAGGGGATTCGTCCCCTCGGTAGAACAAGAAAAGTAGTGTGGTGTGGTAGACCACGCTGGGTCCATACTGCCCCGATACTCCTCCCAACTTTTGCTCACCTGCCCTGATGATCGTCCGTCCCAACGATCGCCCGCCTCAACGCTCCAAAGCTAGATCGTCCCAACGCTTGCCAGCCTGGTCACCCCATCCTCCATAGGGGGGATCGTGACTGCGTAGATGGGCGCGATCTCTGGTGAAGAATTGTAGACGATCACCCAATCCCAAAGTCTCGCGGCACCACTCAGGTCGTTTGCCTCAAGGTGGAGTCAGTGAGTAGGCTAGACTGACTAAGCTCCTGGTTGTCGGTTCAACCCTGCAACGCACCAGTTGGGCCCCTGGCTCGTCGACATTAAGGCAGGGTCGGGTGAAGGAGACCCCTCGGGGTACACTGAAATCCACATATAGAAGTCCGGCGGGAAATTATCTACCGTCAGGTTGCCTTGGTTACGGCTCCACCCAGGTCGGTAGCATAAAAATGCAGTGCGGAGAAGGAATGGGGACCCCGAGCAGCCCCAACATTAGTTCGAATGGCCCCCAGTTGAGCTCTTGGCTTCGTCGTGGCAGTGGCCCAATACTCTGGGCATAGAGGAGGGACTTGGCGTACCGGCGCATGTGAGTGGCGCGTAGTCATCAGGCGATATTGACTCTGGCACTAACCCGGATAGCTAGTAGCTCTGAGCTGACAGGAAGGCCCATTACCCAGGCATTTTATGGGAAGGTTGCCGTGAGGGCAAACTGGGTACCAACCGGATCCGGTTACCAGCTTGTCGGCGTACTTGTGCGTGCGCGGTGGGTGAGGATAAAGGCTAATGCCTCGGGACCACCCCCAGGGTCCCACCTCGGGGTGTTGTCCCCCCGGTAGACCAAGAATAAGTGTGGAATTGTCGACCACGCTGGGATTATATATATGTTCACCACATCACCTTCTGTCGGGGGAGGTGGCTCAGGGCATCAACTGAAGTCACTGGAGCCCCTCTGACCTAAGGAGGTCCTAAGGTTCCATTCCCGACGATGGCAGGACACTAACTAAATAGCTAGGTTGAATTCAGTTGCTGTCTGGAGAAGAATCCTAGCGCCCGGCTGCTCTGATCGGTAGTTTTCCGTGGTTTCTCCGACTAACACCAGCCGGGACAGTTCCCTAACAAGCGGACCGCGCGCGATCTTCCCTTCCTCTTCCTTGTCCTATCCTCACCCCTCACTACACACACACACACTAACATGCACTACACTACCACACATGCCGGGAGATCGGTCGGGAGCTTAGAGTTTGTCTCGGCTGAGGCGGTGCCCCGCTAGTGGCAGATACCTGGTTGAGGAAAAATCCACTAGCCGACGGTAGTTCGGCGCTGAATCTCGCTATCCAGCGGGAGAAAACCACAATCACTCCACGAGGATCAAAACATGCACTACACTTATGGTGCTAATGACCTTAGTGATTGACGTGAACGGAATTAATTACAATCTATCAATCGAACACGCTTTATAACTTTTTAGCATCATCATTCGCATCAGCTCGCATTCTCGTAGAAATTGATATCTATTGCTGTAAGCTACACTGTGCTTTAAGTCCGTTCTAACTCGGATGTTTTAATTTTGAACTTCCATTTGTTGAAACATTGACCTTTTGTTGCAGATGTCGCATCCTTAGGTGAGATGGGTGAGGAGTGCTGGTCGGGACGGCAGACAAGGGACGAAGAGGAGCAGAACGGTGGACACGAGGTGGACTGTGATTGTCTATTTCGTGTTTCCATAGGCGTCAACGGTTAAGGTAATTAGTCCCGTAAGTGTAGTTCATATTTTATTAAGAGATGTAGCAATGATATTTCTCTGCTGAGATCAGTCCCCGATCTACACTTCGTCTTGCGGGGTTTCCCCAACCAGGTATCTCCCACCAGCGGGCACTTCCCCAAACGGGGCAAGCTCTAAGCTCCTGACATGTATGGTAGTGTGGTGCGTGTATGTGGAAGTTAGGGGTGACGATAGGACAAAAAAGAGGAAGGAAAGATAACACACGGTTCGAGACCCATTTGTTAAGGTGCATTTTCCCCCCAGTCTATCTATCACAGTAGCCGGCCGCTAGAATTCACCTCCGGAGGCGGAACCTAACTGTCTTAGCTAGTGAATAAAATTCCGCCACTGTCGTGATACGAATCCTAGGATCTCCCTCTCAGAGGCACTGCGTGGGCAACTGTTGATGCGCTGAGCCTGTTGGGTAATGCAGTGTTGCCAGGTTGGGGATTTTATCACTAAATTGGATGTTGTTTTGCCTTTGGTGGAAATTTTCGAGAGAAGGTTTTTAGATGTTGTTGGATTTTATTTTCATTATACTTTTGAAACAATTCTGTAAAAAAATAGAAGAACTTCAACGAAACCGAATAAAGTAGTTTCATTCAAATTAAAATCTTTATCTCCGATTCACTCATTACAACGAGTAATACAAAGATTCCTCTTATCTCTTAAGCTTCGTAACTCTTACACTCTCTTCTACTCAATAGCACCCCTGTAATGGCATACCTGTATCATTATATAAAAAGTCGTAATTCATATTATTGTATAATAAAAATATAGGTGTTTGCTGTAAAATATAATCATATAACGAATAATATTTTTCGTTTTTCTTTAATTTCCAAACCTCCCTATATATTTTAAATATGAAATAATCATTATTTGAATTTGGTGTTTTTTCGTCGTTTTGGTGACTTTCGCAGTGCTACCTAGTGGCGAATACTTAAGACCACCTGGCAACACTGGGGTACTGAGCGAGTGAACGGGAATGGAGCGGCGGAGCGGAGCGCGGCGAGGTGGGGCGGGGCGAGGCGGAGCTGGGCGGGTGCGGTAAGGAGTGTGGGGCGGGGCTGGGCGGGTGCGGTAAGGAGTGTGGGGCGGGGCTAGGCGGGGCTGGGCGGGTGCGGTAAGGAGTGTGGGGCGGGGCTAGGCGGGGCTGGGCGGGTGCGGTAAGGAGTGTGGGGCGGGGCTGGGCGGGTGCGGTAAGGAGCGTGGGGCGGGGGAGGGGGTCCTGGGGCGTGTTTCCAGACGCATCGATTGGCGGCGGCCGCGGGAGATCGTCGGTCGCCCGGGACCGACGCCGGCGCAGCGGATTAGGTTATCCCCACGAGCTGTAAACTGGCTGAAGGATGTTAAACGCTCCACCGAAACATTTCTCAACCGTGTTTGGAAATCGAAGGAGACACGATAAGTCGGATAACCGTAGAGGATCAAAAATCCAGACTTTTGATAATCCGAATTCCATTCCGGCGAAAAAAGGAGCATGGAATGCTCGGCGTATGCATGTGACTAATAATTGTTTGTAGGTATTGTCATGGCTTAAATGCCTTCAGCCTAGCCACATAGTTAAAAAGAATTGCAATTATGTATAAATGTGTAATAATTACCTATTAAATAAAAAATAATAATTGTTTAAAAGTGATATCACGTCTTAATAATTTTATTGCAACTATTTATTGCAAAAAAGTATGTAGTACGTAGATTCAAAATGAGCTATAACCTCTGTAAGAATTTTTAGAAGTGTTTTTACATATTTTACCGGTTGTTTTAATGGTTCATTTTCCACAAGAGGACGAGCAATTTGATAATTCGAAAGGGGTTTGGTCTCAATTGATTCGTTTATCTACGCTCTACTGTTATTGGTGTATCAAATTATACTTGATATCTCGATGTTTGATTCTTTTTTCACCTTAATTTCAACATCACACACAAAAAACCTAGATAATGATGTAATTAAAGCATTTGATCGATGTTCATAAAATTATGTTAACAGATATTCTATAGTTATGACAGCGTTACTCCTTATATTCAATAATATGTTCTATATTGTAGAATCTTTGACCGCGTGTTAGTCGTGGAAGATTAAAACCACCCTGCAAATCAAAGGATGAAAATAATAGATGAATTGTATTTGAATGTGATGGATATTTGATGAAATGAGAACATAAGAATTTCAAGAAAATGTAAAGTCAAGAGGATTTCTGTGTCTTAGATTTATCAGGCTTAGAATTGAAAGCTTACAGATTTAAGGAAAGCTGTGTATTGTTCATATTTTACTTTTTTTATAACTTTAGTGATTTTTTTATTAGTATTATTGAACACTTCGGAAATGTAGTTCACTATTGGTCTGCAGCACCAAAAATCTGTGGTCACGAGGCAGAGGTTCTTAAGTCAAGTTTTGGCGAAATTGGGTTAAGTATTGAAACTACAAGTTAAGTATCTATATTTTATTTCGGCAAAACGACCGAATTCATGTAACTCATGTTCAGCAAACGTTTCGCATTGTCTGTGTCCCTTTCAAAAAGAGTTCGCTGTTTATAATTTCACATGATGTATATCGTTTGTATATGACGGTTGATATCAGAATTCGCTGCTTTCGTCCACTGGATTATACATGTGCAATATTGGAATATTGCTAAATACAAAACATTTCAATTAAATTTTCAGAAATGTGCTTACTGTGTTCACATTAAATAATGACCACTGTTGCAGAATCTGTGAATCTCCCTCATTTTATTAGTTATAAAGAAGAAAGTACTGCAACGACATGAAGGAATATTTGAGATTTTCTAATTTCTATATAATGTTAATGTTTTACTTTTATATTCTAACTTTTATACATATCTTCTGTTTTTTTACCGAAGTAATTGCACGAGTTCAGTGAATTAACATCGATAACATCAAGAAGCAGTTGTCACTTACGCTTGAATGAAATATCAAATGAATAAATACCTACATCGAAACCATCTGACAGTAGTTTGCTAACATTTCATTTCAACTCCACATAATTTCTTTCACACTTTATGACAGGCGGACACAAATTCAATAAGAAAATTGCTTCTGACATTGTAGAGGAGCTTGGAAACTTGCAACTACCTACCCCAGACATGTCAAACAAGAGGACAAACGTGGCTCTAAAAAGATGAATGCAATGGCAAGCGAGAGAAACAAAACGAGGAAAAAACGAATGCCTAATCAGACAATTACTTGAGACATGAAAATTACTTCCTGATTCGTAAACAAATAAAGATCGAAAAAGTAGATTAGATGTCTGTAATGAAAGCAGCTGACAAACCTATAGGAAGAAAAAGAAAATTTCGTGTTTCTCTTTGCGGATACTTCTGGCTTATTTGAAAAAGCTTACAATCGCAATATGTAACTCTACACAACAAAATGCGCATACTGATACAGTTGTGCTAGAGTAGTGAATAAATATTTTACTAGAAATTTATATCGTAAAGAAATAGTACTAAAACAGAAATAAACACTGTTATTGTGGACGAACATTTTCAGATTATCAGAGCAGGAATAAATTAGTCCAAGTATTGATCCTTTTGAAATTGCGCCAGCCTTCATAATCAGAGACGTTAGTAAAGGAAATACTTTAATTGATCTTCAAATGTTCACGAATGTACATTACTTTTCATGTACAATTGAAGATATTTTAAAATTTGTTGGAGAAGAAAATGCAAAACAATTGGATCCGTGAGTTATATTAGTAAATTATAAAACCAGCAATCTTACAAATCTAAGCATAATTTTTATTCATTAGCCCACCCATGCAAAATTCCATCGCAGGGAGCAAGTAGGCCTGTCAAGGGATACGAAAAGCACATTGCAAATTAAGCCATCTCCATTTAATAAAAATATTATCTAATCAACTTGTAAAAAATGCAATCCACCTCTAAATCTTAATCAAATTTTCGTAGTATGTCCCAAAAATAACAGTCAAAGAGAATTAACTGGATGAATCCTCCAATCTAAAGAAGACCAAGAAAGAATAATTACATTATCTAAAGCATTTTTTATATTTTTGGACATTTAATTCCAATGGATACATATGAATTATCACTCTTGTTTTGAATTGTTGGTACTACTGTAAGATGATTCCAAATTTTATTTTTATATCGATCAATATTTTATTTTTATGTTTTATTTTTATATCGATGTGTTGTATTTGTAACAAAAAATCGCTAATAATCGCGTTGTTTATGCGTCTAAAAATAAAGTAAAAAAGTAAATAGTCAAATTAATTTCACATCAATAGAAAGGTGCCTATCTTTTTCTCGAGTTAAAAGTTTCATGTTGTTCTAATTAACGTTTCGTACACGAAATCAGCTTCACAGAAACATATCGTTACTTCACTGTCCATTATCAAATATGATGTCATGAAACAGCCGATCAAGTACAAGTCTGGAGTGAGTACTTAAGCAGTTTATCTGTCCGAAAAATCTGTTATCGCTGGTGCAATGTAGCCTGATGCGAAACGCATGTTGTTTTTGTAGATAATGCGATTTATCAAGGCAAGCTAAGGATATTACCTCATTTGTATTTTGTTTTTATGTGTCATCACTGAACTGCTAGCAACATTATCTTCCTCAAAGCTGTTCATTATCTAAAAATAATAATTACGGAAGTAAAGT
Source organism: Acheta domesticus (assembly GCA_031308135.1). NCBI lineage: Eukaryota > Metazoa > Arthropoda > Insecta > Orthoptera > Gryllidae > Acheta > Acheta domesticus. The sequence goes on from JAHLJT010002630.1 coordinate 89,978,899, forward strand.
GATTCGCTCAGTCCAATATTCCACCGATTCCATCAGAATCGCACCATTTCCTAATATATACACTGACATTGTGAAAAAAAGATAGGATTATCAGATGCAGCTATTTCCTTTCTTTTGTCACATGCGCGAGGACGTTTTTTATCGTTGATTAAGTGTCAATGTCACGAATTTTATACATCAGACTGTCATTTTTAAAATTTGTGGCCTGATTTCTGTGTCCCGATTTTGATCGTTTGCAAGTCAAGAAATATCATTCATGTATTGCCACTTTTTATATTAATATTAGTTAAATTTTATTTTCATCTACTGAATCCATGATTTCTGGTAATTGTAATAGTATCTTATAAAGTACATGTTGTGAGTATAAAGGCAAAGATATCTCAGATTATTACATTTTCAGTACTTATTAACCCATTAATGCCCAAGTTTTTCTTTCTTGAATTTTTTCTTTAATATTTTAATATGAAAATATTATTGTTCCAAAAATGACATTACATGAAAATTTGGGGTGTTCATTTTTCAGAATTTTGGTGTCCCATTAATGCATAACACGACGATTCACCTGAATTAATTCGCGATATAAAATTTGTCGGGCTCTACATCTTCTCTCTTGTATGCTTCTTCCAAAACACCAAAAAAACTTTCAGAACAATTATTTCGACGCTCCAAAGCACGTTATTCAAATTCTCAACTACATCACGAATTCGATACTGTTCCCAACTTGTAGTTCTCTTTCATTCTCGGACTTCTTTTGTAACATTTCTCCGGCATCACCACCTATCCATTTTAATGTATACCACGCTAAAATTAACTCAAAACTGTCGAAAACTATTCAGGAAATTCTTCGATCTAATGTAAAAGTTCTAGGTATAATGAGCCCTTCTCTATTCAGGAGCGAGTCTCGAATTCATTTTAAACTCTCTCTACCTTTCTATCTTTTTTTGCCATATTCCTCTGCTCTTCTCCTCATTCAGCCAAAATTATTTCTATTTCTCCTCTCCCACACTCACTTTCCGTTTGTCTTTCTCTTTTTCTCCAAATCCTTCTCTCTATCTGTGTCTAAGTCAAAGGTTCTTAATCTATCAAATGATCTATTTATGTGATTTTCTAAGATCCAATCTACAATTATCGTTATTTTAGTCAAATACGTCTGCTACCCAAGCATGAGTAATTTTAAAGAATTAGTCCGGTGTCACGCAAATACAATTATATCACGTGCTTGGAAATCCCATCAGATTATTAGTAAATACATACAGAGTGATTGTTTCTGGGAAGAGCGTCTGTTGAATATGCGTGTATTTAAATTCATTTCCGAGCACGATGTGGAAGGGATTGTTGCATGTAAAGCTCTGTTAATGCAGCATTTGCGTTGTTGACTGTTTCTGGCAGCGAGCCTAGGACCAGACCAGCACGCCGTTGAACCTTACATCAAAGAATGAACTAAATGTAAAGGAGATGTAATAAATGAATTCTTGAAATCCGTTATGCTTCCCTTGTGCAATAAGAATATCAATGAACTCACTACATTTAGTGGCAATGAATTACAGAACAGAAGGAACATGAATAGGTAGACGAGAGAAAAAGAAGACTCGCGAATGAAGCCTTAATGATAATAGGAAGGAAAGAAAAGAGGAGGAAGAGAAATACAATTAAAATAAAAAGTAAGAAAAAAGAGGAGGAAGAACAAAAATGAAGAGACTGTAATGGAGAACACACTAAAGGAAATAGATGGTGGAGGAGACGAAGGAAACGCAGGGGATGAAGGTCGTAAAAAGGAGAAAGGGTTTGGGGGAGCGAAGGGAAGAGGAGGTGAAGAACGCGAAGAAAATGAAGGAGTAGAAGAGAAGGAGGAGAAATTAAACGAATGAAAAGAAAGATAAAGAAGAAGAAAGGGAGGAAGGAGAAAAGTAGATTGATGAGAAGAAGTTGAAGAAGTAAAATAAAATGCAGAAGAAGTTGAAAAGAAAGAAGAAAAAATAAAAAATATGAAAATGGAGGGGGAAAAGAAAATGAAAGAATGGTAAGAAGTAGAATAAGGAGCAGTAGATGGAAGAGAAAAAGAAAATGCTTAAGGTGGGGAAATCGAAGAAGGAAAGGAAATGGAGAGAAAAAGATAGATAGGAAAGGAGAGATAAATAAGATGAAGCAGAAGAAAAAGGGGTACAGGGAAAGAAGAAGTTGTAGTATAGAAGAACAAGTTATGTAAGTAGAAGAGGATGCTAGTGAAGAAGGTAATTAAAATGTATAAGAAAGGGAAGGAAAAGCTGATATAGAAGGAGGTGAAGAAGGGAAAGAACGATAAGAAGTAGAAAGAGAAGCAGATGGAAGAGGAAGAATGAGTAAGGTGAAGAAAAAGAAAGAGGAAAGAAGAAAAAGAATCAAAAGAAACAAGAAAAATAAGAAAAAGAAAGAAAGAAAAAATTAATGCAGAAAAAAAGAAAGGGAAGGGAAAGAAGAAGACTGGCAAACAAGTAACGCATGCAGAAAAATGGATTAAAAAGAGAAAGAAAAAGAAAACGATGTAGGTGAAGAAGAGAAGAAAAAGAAAGGAAATAATGATAAGAAGTGGAAGGAGAAGCTGTATATGGAGGACGGGAAAGATCAAAAGATGGGGAAGGTGAAGAAGAAGAAAAGAAAAGAACATTATGTGAAGGAGAGAAAGAAGAACAGGAAAGAAAGAATGAGGTGGAGCAGAAAAGAAGAAGAGGAAAGAGGAGAAAGAAAAAATGAGCAGGGGAAGAAAAGGGAGAAATATAAATAGATTTGATTGAATAATCCCCAGCACACTATTTTGAATGAACAAATTCCTTCTCTCTTACCCCTCCTGAAGCTGGCCCCTTCCCACGCACATTAACCCCTCCGATCTCCTCTTTTCCGCCACCAGCCCGGCTTTTCCCAAATGGCCATTTCTTAGAAAAAATCGTGTTCTCCTCCCTCTCTATTGAGAGCTTTATTTTAAATAGGGTGCAATGCCCTCGACCTCCGCTGTCTTGTTTGAACCGAGGCCCCAAGCCGCCTCAGAATCGGTATGTCGGTTTGTATGATATGGTATCGGTATCGGTTAGTATGATATGTATGTGAGCGTGTATGTTTGTGTGTATGAATGTTGGTGTAATATGAAAGTTTATTTACTTAAATGTTAGTATATGTGTAGTTTCATTTGTTGTATATGAATGGAAATGCATTTGCATGTTCTAGGTAATGACGAAGATAATTTGTTTTTTATATTGATTTTTTATATATTGTTTTTATTGTTAATTGTTTTGTAATTGTAAATGTACTTTTATGTTTCTGTACTCTGCCACCGGGCAACATCAGCCCAATTGTAGAATAAAACCTATATCTATCTATCTATTTATGTCAGTTTGTTCATGCAAATTGATTTATTTGCATTAAAATAGTCTATTTGTCATTTACTATACTCTTCATTCAAAATTATGTTTTCATTTTCACATTTTTTATTCCACATTTTCTATTTTGCTTAAATTCTAATTTTATTCATAATAATATTCTGCAATAGATTATTTGATGTGTAATTTAGAAATATTGTTATTATTTTTTGTAGTACTGAAGATTGGCCGCAATGCGACCGAAAATGCTTTATGCAAAAATAAACACGTACGACAAAACTACGCCTCAATTATATTTCTATGATGCAAATGTCGTAAACTCCACACCATTTCGTACCATTCCTACCAAAATCGAGGAAGGAAAAAAGATGGAAAAGCAATCAATGTGGACGAAAAAGAATACTGCATATATAAGTATATATAAGTAAGCAAAGAAGTGGGAGCTGTGTCTGACCCTTACCCTTCTCGGTGGTCATTTCCCACCATTCCTACCAAAAAGGAAAAAGGGGAGAAAGGAAACAAAATGACAAAGCAATCAATGTGGACGAAAAAAGAATACTACAAGGTCAGTCGCAAAATGAGAAGCATGTCCGTGACGTGACGCAGGGTGATTCATGATGAGTTTCTGATAACCACTCCTTATTGGACCCGCGCTCGTGCGCCCATGGGCGGGTCCAATAACCGATGGCTATCAGAAACTCACTGTCACGCACGGACAGTGAGTCCAGTCAGACAATCCTGCGTCACGTCAGCCAGTGAGTCACCCTGCGTCACGTCACGGACCTTGCGTCTCATTTTGCGTGTGTAGCGTGACGCAAGGTGACACATGGTAAGTTTCTGATAACCATCGCTTATTGGACCCGCCCATGGGCTCATGAGCGCGGGTGCAATAAGCAGTGGTTATCAGCAACTCATCATGAGTCATCCTGCGTCACGTCACGGACATGCGTCTCATTTTGCGTACGTAGCGTGACGCAAGGTGACACATGGTAACCATCGCTTATCGGACACTGATAACCATCGCTTATCGGACCCGCCCATGGGCGCACGAGCGCGGGTCCAATAAGCGGTGGTTATCAGAAACTCACCATGAGTCATCCTGCGTCACGTCACGGCCCTGCGTCTCATTCTGCGACCGGCCTGGAAAGCAATCAAAGCAGTGGGCACTCACCCTTCTCGGTGGCGGCGTCGAGCGCGGTGAGGCCGGCCCCGGCGCCGTGCGCGGGCGCGGGGGCGGGCGCCGGGGCGGCGCGGGCGGCGCGCGCGGGGCGCACGGGCGCGGGCGCGGAGGCGGCGGGGGCGATGGCGGCGGGCGCGGAGGCCGCGGCGGCGAGCGGGCCGGGCTGCGAGGCGCGCAGCTGCTCCGCGCGCCGCACGTCGCGCAGCAGCGTGGCCGGCAGCGCGTGCGCTCCCAGCGCCAGCGGCAGCAGCAGCAGCAGCAGCGCCGGCAGCGCGGCGGCGGGCGACGGCGGCACCGGGGCCATCGGAGGGCTGAATTCGAAAGGTTATAAAATGGTTAGCTGATAAAGGAGAACAAATTTATACAATTGTCTGAGGGCGGCGTTGAGCAATTTGGCTGGTTGTTGACGTCGCTGGTGGAACTATTATGGGGGGCACGCCCCCCAAGCGATGCTGGACCGCAAAATGTTGGGGTTGATTGGGTTGTGATTGATTGTTCTTGAAATCATGAGAGGGGTAAAGGGTTTTCTGGTACGGGGTTGTTTGTTCCAAGGGTTATAAAACTTTATTCTCCACAAAGCAATCCTTGGACCAAACAACTCCACATCAGAAAACCCTTAACCCCACCCACGACTTCAAGAACAACCAACCACAACTCAGTTAACTTCAGCATTTTGCGGTCCAACATCGCTTGGGTGAAGAACAGGGGTGTACGGCTACGGTGTAAAATAAACATAGGTGTAAAATAAACGCAGTGTATGTACAGAAATGTAAAGGGCAACTGGAAAAATACAATATATAACACATTAATTTGTAAACCTACTAAAACAGACAAAGTGTAGAGTGTGTTCTTTGTACAATGATTTTTAATTGTGTTTGTCTACCGGTAGCGCGGCGGGCGACGGCGGCACCGGGGCCATCGGAGGTCTCCGCACACGCACAGGGCTGGACTACTTACGAGATCATAAGGGCTACAACCACAAAGTATTTAGCAGTGGATCAAGGCCTTCTACTGGTGGCAGTGGCACGCGGCGTGGCTTCGTAGCATGCCACGAGCTTCTATGCGCAACTAACGTTGGGAAAGGGAACAAGTAGTAGTAACCACGGTGTACGATAAATAGGTGTGTTAACTAGCCGCCTTTGGGCCAAATTTTCTGAAGCCAGTTTGAGGTTAGTTCCTCGCTTGTCCGTACGGTGCGCACGATCGGTTTGGGTCGCGGTGTAAGGTATACATCTTAAGATGACATCTTAAACTGTGGCTGTTACACAGTTTTCCTACCCATTTTCTTAACTGTTCGCTCTAGACTTTACCAGTTCCACCATGAAACGACATGTCACTGACTTGAAATTAGAAATCAGCTGGCCACAGAGCTGTCGAATGGATCATGACCAATCACAACTTTGCCCAAATGATACCCAAAGAACGCCGCGCTTATATGCGAGAACTGTGAGAACTAGCCTCACATAAATTTCAGTTTTAGACTGGGAGTAAACTCACCTATATATGTTACACCGTGGTTTACCTTGCAAGTTATTTCTAATGGTAGATCGTAAAATTTTGTAAAGAGCTGCTGTTTTTCTCTCGAAAAGTTTATCTGTTCATATATCTTCCATACATTTCAAAAACTTTTCATCAGAATACCAGCGATAGGACCTGACATCAGCTGAACGATGATATGTTCTCGGTATCGCAAATGATAAGTCTGAATCACTTTGACAAGCAATAAATCATTCGGTTTCTCTGTAAAAGTACATCAGAGTGGCATTGTATCACATCTGAAATTTTACCCTCTCTGGGACAGAGTCACCTCATTTTAAAATTATGACCTGGAACAATAAATGGTACGAATAAATTGAAGATTTTATGTTAAGTTGTAAGTATGTAATTTGCTGTGACCACGTCAGCGGCGCCATCGATCGGAGGGGTGGACAACGGTGGCGGGCTCGCTCGGGCGAAGCGTGCGCGGCCGTCACGGCTGAGCAGGAGTACCGGGACTCGCCACTGTCCCTACGTCATTGCTAGCCGGCGAGCGGCAGCTGCTGGCGAGCTATAAAGCGGCGCCGGTCCGGCTCCAGGGCAGAGTGTGAGAGAGCGAGCGACGGTGTATTAGTCTACAGAGAAGTGTACTGGTGACGACGACTTGGGCTGCGACTACGGACTTCTCTGGCGGGTACCTGGCGACCCGGCATCTTTGGAACTCCTTCTGGCAACTGGCGACTTGGCAACGACTTCGGCTCTCTCTCCTGGATATACGACACTTAGGCATTGTATACGGACTCACGATTTTTGTAACCATATTGTTGAAATAAAAGAAAACTGTTTTGGGAACATCCGTCTTTGTTTGAATTCAACATAATGTAATAGACATTCATTAAAGTGGTGCGTGGTACGTAGCAACCCTCCGTGGTCTAAAATCACCCCAAATTACTCTATGCGTGCGCGCGTGTTTGTAAGAGGTGAGGTGGAGACAATCATGAGCCCTGGTGGCGTCGCCGGCAACGGTGGCGGCTGCACAGGGTCCATCAGCGGGCTGCTCATTCAAACACTTCCACGCAATGGACTCGACCTGACACTATAAAGGCTAGCTCGGAATAAATGTTACAAACTGCGATAGGAACGGGTGAAAATAGGATAAGGAAGAGGAAGGAAAGATCACGTACAGTCCATGGCCGGTTTGTTAGGATACTAATCCGGCATTCGCCTGGATTGATTTATTGAAGTTTCCGGACACGCCAACTTCTGTTGCCGTTGGTTCCATTAGTGTAGTGAAAGTTTTTATGTCTGGGGTGGCGGAATTCCTTCTCCGCTAAATGGAGATATCTGGCACGAAACTACACATTGAATGATGGGGGATTTCCAGGTAGCTCCCCAGGAGGGCATTGTGTAGTGTCCGCCTGCGCAGGCACTTCAGAAGCCCGCCACTACAAAATCGATATACGCCTCGCCGCCTCAGCCGAACGACCGAGGCGTTGGAAGAAGACGCCCCCCCTCCTACCCCTGCAGAGGAGGGGCACGAAGCCGCCACCCCTCCCCGGCGAAGGGGTGAGAAGACCGTGCGGGAGCCGTGGAACGACAGCCCCGCACTCCGATACCTGCAGCCTTACGTTGAACATCGACCTGGACTTAGTTATTGTACCGGCGCGTATAATTGTAACTCTCTTGACTACGGCTATTTGTATTGTATTACGACCCTGCAAATATTACATCTCCCGGAAATTTGTGACTCCTGGCTACGTTTTAGGTTATTTCTTTGGAATTGTATTAATAAATTTTGCAGACCCCCTAGCATTGTTTCATTTTGTATACAACACATTGTCCTCACCAGGACAAGCTCTACTGATCTCCCGGCATGTTTGGGAATATAGTTCATGTATGTGTATGTAAGTACTGTGTAAGTTAGGGGAGAGGTTAGGAGAAGGAAGAGGCAAGAAATATCGCTCGCGGGTCAAGAGAGTTCGCCTAGAGCTAATGAAAGAACACGGAAAATAACCGATCAGAACGTTCCTCCAAACAGCAGCACAATTTCTTCTTCCACCTACTTAACATAATCGGACCATCCTTTCGGCATAGATAACTCTCTCTTCCTGAGAATAAAAAGCAGATATTCCCGTCATTAATTCTTAAACTGCTTTTTCACCTTCGAATAGAAATAAATAACTTCAGTAATTAGTATAATCTCTAGTGATGTTCTGGCGGTGCTCAATGAGATTCTCCACTCGTACTTTTTAAGGTTAGTATAAGTCAACAATCATCTGTAGAGCCGAAAGGTCGAACGAAGTAAATTCAGACAAATGAATTGAAATGAAAAAAACAGCAGCTGAATTCAACCTAGCTATCTGGTTATCCTTCTACCGTCGGGACTCAAATCCTGTGACTCCTCGGTCAGAGGCGAAGCAGGGACATTTGTTGATGCCCTGACCCAACTAAGCCAATCCGCACATCCAGGACTGAAGTCCCGCAGGGTGTGGATCAGGGTTGCCAGATGTATTGAGAGACCATTCCCCACCACTGCTACGAAATTTCCTCAAATAACCGCTACAGTGAAACTAAATTCTCCTGTTTTGAAATGAAAAATATTCTCCAAATTATGGAGGAACGACGTCATGAACTGTTCCTGAAGATTCCATTGGTTCTCCCCTTAACCTTCCAGCGGGCGCGCTGTCGTAAATTGTACGACAATAGCAGATTTTTTTGTTTTGCTGTCAACTCTTTGTTGTCAAAGACTTCTGCGTTCTTGGTATTCCTTGCAGGTATCTTTAGTGATGCATTCCTGCAGCCACTGTTTAGTTTGCACGCTATATTCAGTTTTTGTGACGCCCTATTCGGGATAAGTGCATAGTGACGTAAACTTCACGCTGCGCGCCGGCTGTTGTGCTAAAATATTGTGTAATAATTTGGCCAAATCGAAAATTTCTGTAAAATGTCCAGATAAAGAATTCATGTGAATGAAAATCAGAATATTCTTCAAGAGCTGTCTGATCGGAGGAAGATCATGAATTGGATAGTGACAGTGACAGTAAACGAATGTTGAAACTATAGACGAGCATCGGAACGACACTGGATCGGAACAAGATCTTTTTGATACTAAATACGAACGTTTATCAACGGATATGTTGTTTGGTAGTAAATATCATTCTTAGATATTATTATTAAATGCGACATAAAATTCCATTGTTCTACAATTTCTTTGATTTTTTCAAGAGTCATTGAATGTCGCAAAATTTACGACACGCGCCTGCCGGTGTGAACATTTTACGCGCGCCCGCTGGAAGGTTAAATTCAAAAAATTCAAAACAACCAATCATTATCCTTTGAGCTGATCAAAGCCCCGTACTATCTTATTTTTTCTCACGTATTTCTTTCTCTTAGCCTGTCGCTTATTTTTCTCTTGTTGATACATAAAAATGAGAGAGAATTCTATTGTTTCTAATGAGAGAGACGTCTATTGTTTCTTTTTCTTCTTCTTCTTCTTAGCCGTTTGGTTCTTACCCTTATATGGGTCTTACGGCGCCTAACGTCTTCTTCCACTCTTCTCTGTTGTTCCAAGTCCCAGGAGGTATCTGCCATGCAGCCAATGTCTTCTTTACGTTGTCTCTCCAACCAGGTCGCGGCCGGCCTCTTTTCCTTCTTTCTTGCGGTTGCCAATCCAAAAGCTTCTTTGGAAGTCTATTGCTCTGCATTCTCTTCACGTGTCCTTTTGTCTCTTTTTTATTCATAATAATTGAGAGAATAATATTTCTATGTGGACTCCGGGAAAATAATTTCCCCAAAAAATCCCCAAACATTACCTTCCATTCTTTCCCCACAAAGAAAAAAATCCATATTTTAGGGACAAAATTCCCCAATCTGGCATCCCTGGTGTGGATTATCCATGGAGCTGGGTGCAAAGCTCTTGCTTCGAAGAGAATTGTTAAGTTGGCTGCTCTGAACGGTCGCTTCCTCTCGCTAATTAAAGCATGACTTCCGAGTGAACCACTTAAAACTTACAGAACTTTTGTCATACCATTATCCTGAAATGTCTGAGTCTCAAGGATTTTTCTTTTCAAATAAAACACTCAAAAGTTTTTACGTGGAGTCTCCTTCATTTCAGAAATACGAATTTCATCATAACACGAGTCTCAACACACACGAAACATCTCGTTTAAAACAACACAGCTGGACTCAGTGTGTTGTTACATGTTCAAACCAGTACATTAGTGAGTAGCATTAGATAATTACTTTTTGTTAGAAAAAAACTTTCACTAAATGCTACATATTTTCATATACATTTTTCGCCATATTACCTCAAGCAACACCTCATTTACTTTCACATGCACGGCGCTTACGGGACTAATAGTACATAGTCAACAATAGACACATAGTGTCTGAGAATTGAATTGTCTACACAGCTTTACTTTTTCAGGATTAGCCATTCCACCTAATTCTTTCTCGCCTGTTGTTGAGACATTTCACAAGAAGACGTGATTTTATTCCCTACTGTCTCCCATGTGGGGTAATCAGAAACTTTCGAGTGGTCTCAGAGACCCCACTAGGTATTTGGGAAACGCCATAGTATCTCAGTAGTGAATGTGTCAGATACAAATTTTGAGGAAGAATTGCCAGGAAAATGATTGTAGAAGTCATGTAGACAGTGAAAAAGTTATTGAAAGTGATCATGACAGTGAGTCTGTGATGAAGAGTGATTCATGTAACTATGTTGATCAAGGCAGAGAACTTGAAAATCCGAACATCAGCTACACAGTTAGCGAGGAAACTTTTGGAGATGTGACTCTGAACATAGATTGCCAAAATGAAAAACAGAGAATTTTATGACAAGAACAGATTCAATTCAGAGTGCGCTCTTAAATAGTCACGAATGTGACGACCAATAAATATTTAATCTAAAGTGCATTGTAATTTTTAATTGAATATATAATTTCATCATTTTGTGTATAATCTTTATTCACTGAGAAACCTGACGTTCCACAATCCCACCGTGATAATTCTGCTGCCATCAAGCAGAGAGCTACGAATTCTTACATATTACAAAATCCATGTAGTATAGTTAGTTAGTTAGTTAATCCTTTATTTTACGTGGCGAGACTCGGGCCATTAAGCCCGCTCTTCCGTCTGACCACGCAAATTTCACTACGCTCCTTTCACCAACTAGCGGAGAAAGAAGGTATTATCTCGGGCGATGAAACGGGCGATTTTAGCTCAGAGGCTTCATTTAGGCTTGAGGATCTTTCACATGCAAGTAAATCTACTAACACGAGGCAGCCGGCTTTACTTCCCCTCCGAAGGAAGGCGTACGAAGGATTTTTTCGCCCTTAAAAAATCCACGGCTTTGATCGGGTTTGAACCCGCGAACTTGGGTATGACAGTCCGATACGCTGTTACACCATCGAATCTGCAAGGTATAAACACAGGTATAAATAAAAAAAAATGTTAAAATCTATTGTATTATTTTTGAACCAGATTGTAAAAAATACGTAAACAAGATGTAAATTTAACCATATATACTGTGTTTTAATAGACAAACTTTATTTCGAGGCCAGAAGAAGATTAGAAGCTTCCCAAATTAATTTCTTAAGAGCTCTATTAGGTCTAACCTTGAGGGACAGAGTTCCAAACGAAGACATAAGGTCAAGGTTAAAAATTGATAGTGTAGTAAATCCGTGGTCTACCACACATGTCCCCTGGGTAATGCTAAATGAGCAACAGTGATTTGCCACCTACGCGCTTAACCATTGTAGGCGTGCGGATCCCCACATGCTGAGGAAAAAACTGCACGTCTACACTGGTCGGCGCTTCACCAAATGGCTAACAAGCCAAGGGTGGGCGTTGGAAAACAAACAACTAAATATTATCCTCCCACTATTATCGAGAAAAATGTGAGGGGGTCGATGAGCAAACAATTTTTTTGATGGGGTCTTTGCAAGAAAAGGTTGGAAATTGTTGCTGTGAGCAATGCTTACATTTATGCAAGAGAAGTCTAGTTCTAAACATTATTGACTATCGGAGAGTACATAAATTGAAAGAGACCATTTTACCATTTCATTGATAAGTTTCATATGTTCGTACCAGTTGTAGTGTTTCATTGACTCCATTGAATATGCGTTGAAAGCCATTGTAATTAATTTAGTCCTTTCAGTAGCCCTGAATTGAAGTACGTGACATTTGGAAGCTGAACGTTGACATGATCACAATGGTCATTGCGTCGTATCACCACCTTCACACTTTACTGACATCACATTATGTGTCAGGAACAATGCTTAATTTTCCTTTACTATAGAGTGAAATGTGTGAATGAGGCCAAAATGAAACAGAGGGATCCTTTTGAATAGAAAATACGTGTTTTGTAATCTACGTGTTTTACATGAATTTGTACTAATGAACTGAATGGTTCAGAGTTCTCAAGACAAATATGGAATTACACTCGAAGTCTGAGAATTTATCACTTTCAATGTGAAAAGGTCGACTTAGGTTTTTCTGTCATCACCCTAAAAGACTCCCACTAGGACAACAAACAACTTGCAAACTTCTTAACATTGTCTTGTTTTCAAAACATTGTCATGTTTTTTTACTACCCCATGCGCAATTATGAAAAGAAATACATTGACGAGATGTTGCTTTTTGAAGTTTTACTTCACTAGAGATTAATTCAAGACCATGGTGTGTAAGCTAAAAGATTTTCCGCAAAGAGCAAGCAAAATCATAGGTACCACGTGGTCTTAAAATATAAAAGCCGCTTTCTGAGCAAAAGAAAAAGTGTATTGAATATCCAGAAATAAAGATCAGTGTTTAACATGATCCTGAGTGGTCGAAAATAATCTTTAAAAATAGAGCGTTACACAACACTCTGTGAAATATTTTATTTTACTCAAAAGTAAACATTTTGGCTTTCGAGATAACGATAGGAAGCAATCTACGATTGACTCGCAAGCTATGAAACTATCTGAATCCGTACAAAGATTTCTCAGTTTGTAAGTAAATGTTTTAAAAATGAAAATAGCCATTTACAGGATCCCCACTTAGAACGGCCATCCCTGAATTGTTTGATAATGCTTTACATCCCCGTCATGACAGACATTTTGCGATGTGAAATCCCCCAGAACATGTAATAGAAGGGTCCAAGAGACTTTTCGAAAAATATTACAATCTCAGAAAAAATAGTACATTTTAAATCATTGTTACAAAATGAAAATGGCTCCACCCTGAAACACAGTATCCAGAGTTTCCCCCAACTTGTGCAACAGGTGAGGGAAACTTATGTAAAAATGTAATAGAACGACCGAAAAGGGTTTTTTTGGTGATTAAGGTATAAAAAACCTCATGTTTATTTTGGGACACAAACGCCTAGTTTTAAAATCCTAGACGTATTGTTTGCTAGTTACGATGGTGAGTAACAGCTGAATGTCTGTTGCAGATTGTTTGTTCACATAATTTCCTATCTAATCCATCGCGTACTTCTGCTTTTTTCGTCCCTAATCTCTTTTGGGGAGATCTAAGAGGATAATTTTCTATCCCGCACTTACCGTGCTTTGTGTCAACTGTTATTCATAAACTGTACATACATTATACAAATATATGATACATAAATTATTAAATTGTACATAAATGTTTTAATAATATGTATTAAATTGTGCACAATTCATAAAATGTACATAAATTGTCATCTTTCCTTAGTGTATTATTTATAGTGGAAATTTCTGAACATTTCCAGTATGTTCTGACGAACTTTGACAAAGAAATGTACACAACCCTTCGCAATGTATGTAAACTGTATTGTAAAACTCTTGAATTGTTAAGAATTACGGATGTAATTTTTTTGGTATATTGAGAGAGCAGCCGTTAATATTTAGAGAACAAATATATTTTATTTTTAAATTAATTTGTGAACACAATTATTCATATGATCATATAAAGTTTCTCAAAGTTTTGAGTGTAAATAAGCCCCAAATGACATGTTTTTAGAAACGCTAAGACATTTTCTCAAAAATGACTAATTTTTGCCTTAAAAATTTACCGTAAGAAAAGAACTTTTAGCATTCTATTATATTCTGAAAAACTCACTTCAGTAAAACTGTTAGGGGCCAAAAAATGTTAAAAAGTGAGGATTTTTATTTTATTAAAAATTACAATATAACTACTGTTGTAAAGAAAGCGAAACCATCAAGTTAATTGAGAAGATCTTTCATTATTATGTTCTACATCATTTTCTCTAGTTTGTTAAATTTGAGAAATATGTTCGTTAATGAGTGCGAGGATGAACGTTTTTAATATATATTCGGACATTTCAAAAAACAAAGACAAGGAAAAGTTTCGGTATGTCTCACATCTCCTCCTTGAATTAACAATTGCGCAGAAAGTATATTAATTAACCTTGGTTGTCATTAACCAAAGCTTTTGATTGGTTGAGTGATTGATTTATTCATTGATGTTTCCGGGTGCGTCAACGGCTAAAGGCATTAGTCTCGCAAGTATTGTGCTCGTTTTTATCACGGGAGATAGAGTTGATTCTGTTCCCCCGTTGGATAACGTGATCCGGCGCCGATCTATATATCGGCTAGCTGGGTTTTCCTCAACCACTAGGCGACACCGCCCCAGTCCGGACAAGCTCTAAGGTTCCGTCTAGTCTCCGAACAGGTGTGCTAGTGAGGTGCATTTAAGTGTGTGTGTAAGTAAGGGTGAGTATAGGACAAGGAAGAGGAAGGAAAGATCGCGCGCGCTCCGTGTCCCGTTTCGTAGGGTACTGCACCAGCTTTCGCCTGATGTTAATCGGAGAAACCACGGAAAGCTACCGATCAGTTCCGCCGGCCGTTAGAATTCTCCTCCAGACAGCGGCCAAATTCGTCCTAGGTATTGTGTAGGTGTAGAATCAGTCCTAGGTAGAGGTAGAGGTATATGTATGTTTCTAGCCAGTGTGGAAAATCCTACCGCCGTCAGGATTCGAATCCTATAACCTCTAGGTCAGAGTGTTACAATTTGATACCCTAATTCACCCAAGAGATAAGGTTTTTGGTCCTTTAATTCAAACCCACGTTATATTGCCCCTTATTTTTATTACGGAAAAAACAGTACAAAAATACATATCATTCCATTTACAAATAGTACTCTCCAATGAAAAGTTTGTTAAAGAAAATATGCGAAAATATAGCCCGAAAATATCGCTGTAGAAGCTAAATTGTAAAAAAAGATCTAAATTGTGATCCGATCCCCTGAATACAAAAAATTATGTAACTTTGTGTACTTCAAAGCATTCCCCGACCTCATTATTTCTTTTCCTTCAGAAATGGTAAACTAGAGAGTTTTAATATAGCTTCTCCAATTATTTTTACAAAAATTCGTTACGAAACAGCGGAGAGAAGAAATATCTCCGTCTCTATTTTCAAAACACGGATGTTGTTTTAATTAACCACGCTGTCATTGTAAAAAATACCTCTCCTAAAATAAACAGCCATGACTTCTGCAGTTCTTAGGAATTTTTTCCCATAGTTTAGAGGTTACAATTTTAGACTCGTATGAGAAAGTAGGCGTTTTATTCGTGGTCGAAGTCAACGAATTTTTTTATAGTAACTTTCAGCAGATCTTAATACGAAGAAAAGAGAATATCGTTACCATACGTCGTACATTTACAGGACTAAACAATCCTAAGACACTCTTGTTTTAAATTTCATTGTCGGTAATATTATTAAGAGCATTGCGGTTTAAATGATGTCCTAATTCGTCTTTCAAAGGCACTGTAAAGGCCCATTCACAATGCAGACGTAAACATAAGCGTAACACACAGACATAAACTTAAACATGAGTGATAGACTGAGCATTCACAATGTACAACATAAGCGTAAGCATAGATTTTATATTTTCTTTGGGCCATTCTAGTTAATATTGATTGGATGTGAGAATCTAAATTTAATATATATTGAAATTTTGTTTAAAATATGCATATTTATATAAACATACATAACATATATAAACATGTACGTATGTACTGTGGCACAACAACTCTTTACGAGCCAAGGCCTACCAGCGGCGTCTCTGCCTTGCGACCATGGGTTGGGTTAGGTTAGGTTAGATATTTTAATTTCAATAAAAATTCAAACTAAATGGTACTACTATGAATATTACAACAAAACTAAACTACAAAAAGATCGTACGCTACAAAACAACGCAGAAACCGTCGAAAATCAACCAAACAATTTGGAAAACAAGTCTTTTGTTCGATCTATCGATTTCGATCCTATTTCGATACTCGATTTTAAGTTAAACGTACTGTGATTGGTTCATTTCTTATTTCTGACAAGCGTAAGCACAGAAGCTTGAAGCTTGCAAGCTTTTAAGTTAACGTCTTATGCGTTATGCTTATGCGAATGCATTATGAATGAGTCCGCGTATAAACGTTGTCCTAACTTTTATGTTAACGCTATGCTTATGTTTATGTCTGCATTGTGAATGGGCCTTAAGTCGTGAGGCTAGGAACTTCTTAAACACGTGAGTAGCAATGTTAAACACAATTTAACGAATTAGCTTAGCTGACAAAGAAATATTCAGATAGAATAGGGAAATTGTCAAAATTTTACATTCTTCTCTACGATACTGTAATTTGAAACAGTTGTCAAAATACATTTAGTGAGAACCAAGAGAATTATCAAGAACTCGATATAACATTACAATTTTGAAATGCGATTTTTTTTCATGACGATTTAAGTATTATTTTTCTTAGACGGAAACTTCATATCGGAAATTTTACGAGCTCTAAGGTTTCCAACAGAGGTTTTTCCATGAAAAAGAATTTGTTTACATTATGTAATTGATTGAGTAGAAGTCGAACTGGTAACAGGAAATTTACTCAAGAATTCGATAATAATCCGCTTCCCCTGATAATTCCTTTAGTTGTTAAGGGGAAAAAGGCCGCTTCGCCTTCACAACCTCCTCTGACCTTTGAACTCTGCACAGAGCGATGACCCTTGCAGCAGGTAGGGTTGCCAGAAACGTCTTTGAAAAATAGTCAACCGGGGGCGGGGCGAGGAATGAAGAGTAAGATTAGTAAGACCGGAAAAATACGTAGTATTAAACGTCAAAATATGTACATAAATATGTAATGAAAACAGTAAGAATATGTAATAAATATGTAAAAATCTGATATAATATGTAATATTAAAATTCTCTAATTAAAAACCATTTACACAGTAAGAAATTACATTTCGAAAAACTGCTCACTTGACATCATACAACTTTCTCGTCAGTGGAAAAAGCTTCATCTATTGTAATCCAAGACCGTAGTTTAGCAGCCAGACTAATCGCAATAGAAGCCATCGCATAAACTGGCGAGTTCTACGACCAGCAAACATACACTGTAGCGTCTTCATCGAAATGTTCCACGTCGGGGATTGCAAATTATTCTCGGAAATTAAGGTTACAGATCACAAAATGCGGTGTCAATGATATTTTGGACACCTACATTTCCCCAATATGTAGGGAAAATGCTGATTTAAACAAAATATATCTTTTCACACAAAATATGGAATTAAATTGAATAAAATTGATGAAATAATAAAATATATTGTGAAAACAGCAAAATATGTAAAATATGTGATATAGTACTAAATATGTAAACATATGTAATGAAAAAATTCGATTTTGTGTTAGGAGGGCTATGATTCGCCAAGATTACAATTTTGAGAACGGTAAGTAGAAAGACAAAAAATATGTAATTACATAAAAATCCGGTCTCTAAAGATAAGGTGTATATTTTTTGAACATTTTCATATACAGGGTGTCCGGGGAGGAAACGTCGAAACTTCGAAAATAAGCTCTGAAGACTATTCTAAGCCTATTTTGTCTAATAAACCACGTGGATATTCCGAATGGTTGGGCCGCAATGAGCACACATAATTTGGTTTGAAAAAATGATTTCTAGGCAAAAATTTGCATTATGGAAGCATAGAATCACTCCAGAAACATGTAAATTGTTTGTTGCTAACACAAGAAATGAATATATTTGCTCAGACTGAAAAATTAAGCGAGAAATAAAAAAGCAGTCGAATTGTGTAAATTGGGTGCTTTTTTATTTCTTGCTTAATTTTTCTTTCTCAAGAAATATATTCATTGCTTTTGTAAATAATAAACAATTTATATGTTTCTGGAGTGTTTCTATGCTTCCATAATGCAAATTTTTGCCTAGAAATCAATTTTTCAAAACATGTTTTGAGTGCTTATTGCGGCTCAACCATACGGAATATCCACGTACTTTATTAAACAAAATATACCTAGAATTGTCTAAAGAGCTTATTTTCGAAGTTTCGACGTTTCCTCCCTGGACACCCTATATTAGTACAACAATAATCTGTTTTAATATTATATGATCTTTGAATAATGGTATAGACGTCATTAATTTATAATTAGCCACATTAACATCACAGTTGCTTGCTTAACTACAATTATCTTTGGATAGCCTTCTTTGTATTTTACTTATTTCTCAATCGATTATTAACTATTTTCGACTATTTTTTTTCTTTATATATAACTTTGCTTATGCAAAGTTATATATCTTCTTGTAAAATTCTTTAACTTCCGTACACTCAATGATTGATTTATACAATTTTAGGTCCCAGAACGCTCCCCAATTTACGTATTAATTATTTTTAACAGAAATAATTATATATTAATTGTATAATTTAATAATAATTCCGGAGTTACCGGAACGTCGTTCCGTCGCGTTCCTCCAGAAATCAAGCCCTGCCTACACATATACGCAAATGTACAGCTCGCTTCAATCTGACTCACCCTCCATTCTATTGCGTTTGACGGTCCAAACATTTTTCTTAACACTGAAAATTCTTTCGGTGCTAGCATTGGAGACCGGAAGTGAGACACAGTTTTGAAAAAAAAATTAGTACGTTTGGGGTCGAAACCATGACAACTGCGCGGATCTGCGCGATCGACAGGATTCCCAACAGAGCAAAGTGAGCTCTTATCGAGTTTTAAAAAAAGATCTTTTTACATATTCACTATTGTAGTTTTCGAAATCGTAAATCCATAATTGAAACGGTGAACAGTTTACTCAAATAGTGAACATCTGGCAACTCTAGCGGCAGGTCAGCGCGAAACGGCAAACAAGCTCGCTTACCAGGTGGACACCAAGAAACAAATCTAGTTTTAATGCAAAGCCGGTTTTGCGGAAAGAAACTGAAAGAAATTAAAAACTTAGTAATTATTTTAATGTTTATTAACCTTTTAATCTCTCAAGTGTGTCTTCAAAAAGTTGAAAGAAATGAAAAGTAAGCCAAGAGAAAGGGAAGGGAAAGAATGAGAGGGAACAGAGAGAAAGGGAGAGATGAAATTGTGGGGAAGATCTGAGGGAGTAAAAGTGAGAAAGAAGTAATTATAGAGAACGGAGGAAGGCAAAGAAGAAATGAGAAGTAATAATGAAAAGTGAAGGAGAATAAAAGAGAAGAATAAAATTGGGTCAAGGAAAACAAAATCTACGTGGGATTGAAAGGAAAACATGAATAACAATGAAAAGTAAAATATGTGAAAAAATGATAACAGGCTCAAATCAGAAAATAATCAATTGCCTACTTCATCATTATATTTCCGTTTGTTTCTCACACTTTTAGCAATAATGCCCCCACCCCAAAAAATTCTGAAAAGCGTTCTCTTGTTCTTGCGGCTTTTCACATACGCTTCGCAGTTCTCCCAACAATCCCTACGAATCGTCTCCTTCTTACTTTCTTATATCTATTTTTCCTTTCCCCTTCTTTAAAATATCTTCTATTTTCCTTTTTACTTCTATTTTGCCGAGTTTTGAATAAGTTGTAAGAAATGAAGGAATACGTCTCTCATGTTTTTACTTTCACGCCATACTTCTTGAGAAAAGTAAATATTGTAATAGTGCACCGGAAATGGGCAATTTTTCGACAAAAAAATAACTCTTACTGCCGGGCCCTGGTAACGAAAAAGCGAATAAATCTTGTTCCTATTTGTAGTCAATTACTTACATGTAGTGTGTTCAGTATCTGTTCTGTGGTTCCTCGATACCGAAAAATTGATTGACAACTTGACGTCGGTCTGTCCGTTCGTCTTGTCAACACTAGTTCCTAAACCATTCAGTTAATTTTCTCCAAAATTGATATTCTCCAATCAATTTATAAAACTTGAGACCTTGTGAGTTAGAAACAGATGTTTTGATTTTTGGGGTCACTTAACATGGAGCGTCAAAATTTTCAAAATTTTCTCAAAAATTAATCTATTTTTTAAATAAACTTTTTCCTGGGAATAAGTTTTTAAGAAAGGGCATGGGTTTCATTTTCTTTGAACTCCCTGATTTTGCGAAGATTGTAATAGTACAGAATTTTTTCGGTGTTATTTTATAACTATAATATTACAGTATTGAAGATACAGATTTTTTACTTTCCTGTATACGTACGTATATACGGAGTAATATACGTAGTATAGGGAAAGTTATGTAATGCTGCGGAAAATCGATTTCGAGATTTCAACGGAAATACTCGTTTTGGGTCCCCTGATACCGAAAAAGTGGGTCTCTTCAAAACGTCCGTTCGTCCGTCCGTCCGCCTGTCTGTCCGTCTGTCAGTCTGTGAACAACACTAGCGCGTAAACCATACGTGCGATTTCTTCCAAAATGGGTATTCCCCGGTCAATCTGCGTCCACTCAGGGTGCCTCGATTTTGAAAAACTTTCTTCAAAATTTGAGGGCACTTTACATAAAGCCCCCCGGACATTTTCAAAATTTTCTCAAAAACCGCTTCAAATTTTTTCTTTAAATTTCTTGTTAAGATAAAGCATAATACAGTTATAAATGTGGCATAGGTCTCGTATTCACGGTTAACTCTGAATTTTCAAAAATTTCATAAGTTTGGAATTTTTTCAGCGTCTTCCTACAAGTATAAAATCGAAGATAGAGATTTTTCCTTCCAATAAAATTTGTTGTAAAAAGTGAGTTCTTTCATTAAGGTCCAATGCATTTCTTTGAACATTTTAGTTGTTTTTGCGCAATATTGCACGCAATATTTGAAATTTAAAAAAAATACAAAAAACAGTTTTCTCATTTTTTCTTTAAACTTTTTGTTGGGATAGTGCTAAATGTGCTCTATGAGATCACATTAACGTCATATTCCTCTACTCTTTTGGTTTTTCAAAAATTGCAGAAATGTATTTTTTTACTTGTCTCTCACGTCGTTAATATTTACATTAGCGACGATTTGTTCACATTATTATATTAATGAGTGCATGTGCTTTAAATATTGTCAAATAAAGTTTCACGAAAATTGAATAGTTTTCTGTAAAAACTAGCTCAAAATTCCGTATTTTCAGAAACGCTCAAACGCCATTTTCTCACAAATGGCTCCAGATTTTTTGTTCAAACTTTTCGAACGGATACTGCTAATTGCACTCTTTAATATGGCGTAAAGTTAATTTTTTTTTTCGAAAGTTACACAAATATAATTTTTTTGAAAGTTCTCTCATACCGTTAAAATGTACATTTCCAGCAATTTGTAAACACTATTGAATTTGAAAGTGTAAGTGCTTGAAATGACTTCAAATGAAGTTTTTCGAAAAGCCAAAACTTTTCTGTGAAAAAGTTCTTCAAATTTCGCATTTACAGTAGCACTTAAACGCCATTTTCTTGAAAACGGCTCTAAATGTTTCAGCGAAAATTCCCATTTAGGACAACGTTTAACTGTTTTGTAATATTCTTAAAATAATATTTTTGTTTTACTTTTAAGAAACCGAAAAATTAAGAAAATGAACAAAAAAATGTAATTTGGGCGGCAAGAAATGGCAGCTGTCAAGAATATTGGCAAGTCCGAATAGCTAGCCGAGACCAAACGAAACAGGAAACTAATACGGGAACGTCTGTGTGATTCTGTAGCACCACTAATTCCTTAATGTAATCTCTTGTTTAAAGGCAAATCTTGCAGTAAGATCCTGAAGAATTTGTTGGAAATCTGAGTAGTTCTCACGTAGTTTGACTTTGGAAACATAGGCAATTTTTAAACAACTGTTTTCTCAAAAACGGCTCCAATTTCCCCCTCAGAACAAAATTCGGTAAAACAAAATTGGAGCTGGTACCATTTTCAATAACCTGTTTGCACTTACGAGAATTGCAAATAAAATAACATGTACTTTTGTTTGAAAAATTGAGTAATTTGCGAGTAATTTGTGCATGAAGTTAATTCAATTTATAAAAGTATTCTCCAAAACAGCTGCAATTTTTTTCTTTATTCTTTTCCACAGATAGAGCAAAGAACGCTTAAATCATGATGCAGGTTTTATTTTCATTGACCCCTCCTGACTTTTCGAAAAGTTCAAAGGTTATAAAAGAGATGCAAAAGTGTGTGCTGTTGTAGGTCCCCTAGTTTTGCTGGTAAACGTTTTAAAGAGGTGAAATCACCACCCAAGACTGGACCTAGCGAAGTAATTTTATGATTTCGTTTAGAAAAATGGTATCTTTAGGAACAAATACTTGTACACTTACAAGTAGTAGTTTCCTCTTCGTAACAAGGGTTATGCTTGTAGTGATACAATAAAATGCATATCTGTGTTTATGTAAGTGTATAAATCTGTATTTTTTCATGATGATAAAAAAATCATGATAATTCCTCTTATTTGCCGACAGTGGTTGATTTAATAATTATGTATAGCAACGAGTGTTGTTGACAAAAATTTAATTCACAGTAACGTTCTCTCCCGTGTAAAAGAAACTATTTTTCATCGGAAATGGGGGCAGCAGATTTAATATCATAGTCATGTCTACGAAATAACCAAACCATCCACTTCAGCCGCATCTAGCGATTACGTAGTCCAATAAATCGTGTGCAGATAATATCACTGGGCGACCCTGATAAGTAGAACTGCCGACATCAATAGCATCACCTCCGAGTTATAGACTGGGCAAGTAGTTCTTTTTAAATTAATTTTCTGGGAACAACTACTCCTTGCCAGTACGTCGCTTATTTGCTGCACCAATGGCATAACTCAAAATTTGCTAGTAATTAATAAGAAGGAATAATACTTTTGAAGTTCTTTCTACTTGTGTAATGGAATTAGCGTCTGTTGCACAGTGAACGCGATACAACAGTATCGATGACCAGCCGCTGTTTCATATGCGAACTGGATATTTCACACGTGTCGCCTAGATACTTTTTTTATTTGTTCGAATCTATTACGTAGTAGGAGAACGTTTTTGTAATGCTGGAAGAGAAAGTGCCGAATTTTGGGCAGTAAAACACAATTTGCGTTTACGTGATACCGAAAAAGTGGATTTTTACCCTTCTACGCAAAATATATTAATTATTCTTGACATAATGTAGTAAAACTCTATGATTTTCTTCATTCCGAAAATGCGTTTCTTTCCAGAAAATTTGTCTTTGCACCTGCCCATCCGTCTGTCTATGAACAATACTAGCGCCTAAACCGTACCCAGGAGTTTTACAAAAATGGATATCTCCCGACCGATGGTAAATGTCGTGCCCTTCGAATTTCAAATATATATTTTAATTTCTGGGCGAGCATCACATGAAGCCTTTAGGAAATTTTGAAATTTTATCAAAAAATGGTACATTTTTTCTCTTTTGGAGCACCGTATGTTAAAACACGGGTACTTTAAGGTAATTGTAAATAATTTTCGACATCTGCGACGGCTTACTTTATTGAAGATATATAATTTCTTTTTAATAAAATCTGTTCTTCAAAATTAGATCTTTATACGATGACATGTACAATTTTTTGAAAATACGAGTCGTTTTGGCATAATTTTGATTGAAATAATGACATTTTTTAAATATCTACAAAGCAATTTTTTTTAAACGATTCCCTGTATTTTTTTAAAAGGATAAGTTTCCTTAGTAATAGAGATCAGTCCGATTTTCATTAATTTAAAAAATTATATAGATTCAAAATTTGTTCAATACCTTCCTATTACTGAAGATCAAGATTTATTTTTTAATACAATCTTTTCCTCATTATTAATTGCTTGAAATGCTGAAATTAATTGCTTGTAAATAATTAATTGCTTGAACACTTTTTCAAAACTATTTTTACGTATACTTGAGTTATAATGCGTTTGAAGCACTGCAAAATGTTTATAGCTTTAGAAAGAAAGTCATTGTGACACTCGGTGAAGTAGCATCGAATAAAGCACGTTCTTGACTTGTTATCCGTTGCGTTTGGGATGAAATGTTTGGGAAAATATATTTTTCTTTAAATTTTTGGGTTCGTAGAATCAAATGACTAAATTCGAAAGCCATTTTTAATTTTAACTTACGTTCTCTATCATACGGAAAAGAACGTGTTGTTGTTGTAGAAGTGTTAAAAAACTTCAGATACAACAAAATAGAGCCATGTGGGTAATAATTCAATTCAATAGATACACTCCAGTGCTAGACACTCTCAAATTTATGTCAGTAAAAGAGAGAATTCAGTACAAGACACTAATTTTTATTTTTAAATTAATTAAAACCAAATAACAGGAAATTAAGTAAATAAAACTCAACGAGTGAAAGATAAAACAACAAGGGAAACAAGATAATCACAACATTTAGTAATTAATTTTAGTAAAACTGAACAGGCAAAAAATAGACTATTTGACAAAGGAATTGAATTATATAATAAATTACCATTAGAACCAAAAATTATAAAACACATAAAGTAGAAAATTCCTTTTTTAAATAGTTAATAGAGTATACTTATTGATGTAAACAATGTATGTAAATATGTATTTTATGTAAAAATAGCCGAGAAAGCTAAATAAACAATATCTATCTCCATTAGTTCGATTTTTATCCTCTGTTACAGCAAAAGTTCGATGTGCCCGACAAACCATTTTCGCCTTACGTCCTATGGCGTTCCCTTCCGAAGTTTGTAGATATCACGTTCGTCTTGTACGGAGCGATGATCGATTTCTTGCTATTGGCTGCGGTAGCCATTGATGGAACGCTACGATACTTCATTTTCAAGATTTCTGGCGTTGCCGGATTCTGGCGTTGACGTGAAACGTTTACGAAGATCAAGACTTCGGTACATCAATTTTATATATTATTTTCAATGATTCTGCATTTACGAATAACCTCCATTTGCAATATTTCCGGTCTGAGAGAAAATAAATGTGTTTACTATAATGTTCGTCCTTACTTTAGAACTTATAGATTTTACGAATGCCAAAATCTAAAAGAACAAATAATTTTGAATGATTTACCTCGATTTAGAAATTAATTTCTCATGTATCCTCACGTTGTGCTGTACATCTTCTCTACCAGAAAATAATTATTTTGACCTCTGAATGCACCATTAAAAAATATAAGTAAAAGCAAATTCTAAAAATACGGAATATTTTGAAGCAAACTACATGAATAAATTAGGAGTAAATTAATCACAATGCTGAAAAATTATTAATGCGATCAACACTAAGTGAATGGAATGTGAGAGCAGTTGCGTTACAAGCAGACCACGGACCCCGCGCGATATTTCCTTCCTCTTCCTTCTTCTATATCCTCACCCCATACTTACACTCACACTTACACTTACACGCACTACACCATCGCACATGTCGGGAGATCAGTCGGAAACTTACAGCATGTCCCGGCTGGCGCGGTGCACAGCTATACTTGTTTTTTTATTTCATGGCGCATGGGGGCGTGTCATCACGATGGAATATCTGGCGGTATTTCGCGTCGTTCTCCAGCGTGCCGCTGGGAGTCGCATGATCGCGACTGTATCGAGCAGTGCTGGTGATCATGCGGCTCCTAGCGGCACAACCGAGAACGACGAGAAATACTGTGTGATATTCCATCGTGATGACACACCCTTATGCCCCATGAAATAAAAGCCCAAGTATAGTAGGAGATACCTGGTTGGGGAAAATACCACAAACAGATGTGTAGGTCGTCGCCGGATCTCACAATGCAGCAGACGTTCACTGCCACCTCCCGCGATCAAAATATTGCACTACACTTACGGGACTCATGGCCTTAACCTTCGACGAGCTCGGAAATACGAAATAACCAATAAATCATTAAAAAAACATCGTTAATCAGAGGTGGACCAAGTCACTAAAGCTCATCGGGACTGCGAAGCCTTAAACAATTGAGTTTACGAAATAAATATGGAAAGGCTTCTTATTGCCACATGAGAATGGAGAACTGCCAGACGAGACCGTTTGGATAAGTTTCCTAACAAGGCCGAGTTGTAAAAATTCCAATGTTTTATAATTCTCTAATGTATTTGATAGACCTCTTGTATTCTAATAACTCTTATTACATTTGATTTCAGACCCGTTGCGTGACGTTTGATAACCAAAGTGGATAAAGAGAATTATTTACCTGAACCTATGATCTACCTGCACCTGAATGTTGTGCAGTCAGTTCATTGTTGCTTTTGGCAGTTCTAAATGGTTAACGAATTTGCAACACCTTTCTTTAAAATCTACGTTCGTTCCATTTTTCTCAGCTATTATATTAAAAAACAAATCTTAGCGAAATGTCTTAGGGATCTGAATTTATGGACGTAAATATCTTAACATCTTCCGTGCCTCTGCAGAGCATTTTTAGAAAGTCGTAAATTGGAAAACGTCTTGAATAAATGAGGCTACACAGACGTATGTCCAATTTTTTTTACAAAACTCCCAAAATGTTTAACATTATAAAAAAATTATAATAATAATATTAACAATAGTAATAATAACGGTAATCGTAATAACAATAAATACGTAATAAAACTAATATTTATTGCAACAACAACAACATAATAATAATAATAATAATAACAATAATATGTGCCATTAATGTTTTTGCATTTATTATTTCTTGACTGTTAAAGAAAGATGGCGATATTTTGTAAATTCGTCGCAAAATTAAAGATATCGCATGAGTGGTTGGCCGAGGCGGATAGAACCCACACCGGTCCTATGCTCTCTCAGAGCGAAGGGTCCCTTGTTCAAATCCCGCCCTGGGTTTTGCCGTTTGTCTCTCGCTTGTGTTGTGCAGCGGAGGTCCGCGTGTTTAGCCGGTTTCTTGCCACAGAGTTCATGAATGTGTTAGAGTAGTGTACGGCTAAAATGCACTATAATTG
Organism: Acheta domesticus; assembly: GCA_031308135.1. Classification (NCBI taxonomy): domain Eukaryota; kingdom Metazoa; phylum Arthropoda; class Insecta; order Orthoptera; family Gryllidae; genus Acheta; species Acheta domesticus. The sequence goes on from JAHLJT010002630.1 coordinate 90,006,001, forward strand.
GGTTGTTGAGGGTAAAAGCTTCGGCTGAAAAAAAAACTACTTTAAAAAACTTTATCAGTTATCGGTATGATGCGTGTGAAAGTGTAATAATCAGGAATCGCGAAATGTTACGTAAAAATAACTTAGTTGGTTTAGTGTTTAATATCAGTTATCGGGATGATGCGTGTGAAACTGTACTAATCAGGAATCGCGAAATTTTACGTAAAAATTTCATAGTTTGTTTAGTTTTTAATATTTTTATGCCGAGCGTTTTCTTGACGAGCCAGCCCCCACATGAAATCTCGAGCTTCCCGCATTGCAAATAAACGCGCTGATTTATTCCCATCTAGCGGGGCAGAATATTCCACCCGTCAGAGTAATTGAGAGATAAAGAGAGATAAAGGGCTGCCCGTGTCCCAACCGTTGATCCCTGACCTTTGTCCGGCAATTAACTCGAACGAATGGGCATCTCTGTTAGAGCCGGACGGACGTAATGGCCCGTTCACCTGTTGTGAAGGCGGGTCGCCGAGCCCCACCGGCGGGAACGGTGGGAGAGGGGGCAGGAGGCGGCACCCAGACATCGATCGATACGGCACCTGTCACGCCCTCGCCGCTCCCTCCACCTTCAACCTCCCGAACGCGTCCTTTTTGCCCTTGAAGACGCGAGTTCAATCGTACCTGCGACGCGTGTTCGATCCTGCTTGTACACGACTTTGGTTTCGTCCGTGGAGTCACATCACAGTTGACCTTGATGAGTCCCACATTTTTATTCTAGTTTTGAAGTTCGAAAAAAAATTGGAAAAAGACTTTCTAAGCGGATTACAAGGGCGCAAAGGGTGGCCGGGTTGAGCGTTGTCCTACCTTAAGGAGCGGCTTGAAGTATCTGCAATGGACGACGCTGGGATGGCGTGGTGTGCTGTGTGGCTGGGTCGGCGGGCAAGTGTGGGGGTTGCTAACGCTACCCTCCCTCGTCACCTCCCGCGTGGGCGGCGATCGGCGCGCCTCTGGTGGGGGATGCGCGAACCGCCGTTGCGGCGCATGCGCTTTCGGAGAGCTGCTCGGCCGCGGACAAGTGACGGGGATCAATTGAGGAGGCCGTGTGTGGGCGGATATTGGGAGGGGGGCCGTGTTAAAGTGTTGCGGATTCGTGCCGGGGAATGCACAATGTGCTAAATGCAGGGTTGCGTAGATGGGTGGGATTTGGAAGGGAGAAAAGCTGTTTTGTATGCATAGCTGCAGTGACACGGGACGTATTTGCGGGTAAATGGCATCTTGCGTGAAAATGCGGAAGAAAAATGTTTTATTTATTGCAATTTAATTTTAATATTGAGAAATCTCAAATGTCAAAAAAAGTACGTTATACAGAAAAGTAAAAAACATCCCAGGACTTAAATTTATGCCTGTATGATTAACTACGTAGTATAGAGAAAATATTGTATTAATAGCTATCAATATGTATTTCGGGGTATGATATATTTTTTCTTCTGAAGTCGAAGCAGATTTACTTCAGTTAGACAATTCATGGTGTAATGTGAAAGAAAATAGATTGTACGACTTTTTGTTTGTATTATTGTCCTACTTTCTTTGTATAACGTCCGCTTGGACACAATTTTAATGTTAGCAAGTAAAGTGGTGCTAAAACAGTATATGTTTTCTCGCATTATTTGAAACGGTTACGGACTATTATAATACTACATGAACCTGTAAAAGTATTTATAATCAGCAAATAATTTTTCTCCATGGTGGGATTTGAAATCAGGGTCGAGATTTTCATTTACATTATTGCAAGATTAATTTTGGAGAACAGATTTTATTAAAGAAAAAACCTGAAATTGTAGAATTTTAATTTCGAGTTTCGAAAATAAAGAGAGTTCGCTAAAAACGGGACCAGCGCCAATTTAAGTGATCATTGAGATAAAAATATAAAATGCCTTCAATTAAAGTAAAAAGTTTTATTTTTTTCTTTTCTAATGCCAATTACTTTTTACGAAGAATCATGCACCTGCTAATGTTTAATTTTTTTTGCTCAAATACTGTTCCTTTAAGAATAAGAAAATTACACTTAAAAGAAGATGTACTTTCATGTAATGCAAACACAATTTTTGCAAACATGTTATTTAAATATTTAAGATATATTTTAATTTTTAAAAGCAAATTTTTACATTAGGTTGACACTTAAATTAATTGTAAAAATACTCATGTATTTGTGCATTAATTTTGTATAGATATGCCAAATTTCAAAGTGGGACTCATAAATAACATTTTAAAAAATAGTTTCTTCATCGGCGCACGTAGGCAACCCGCTGTCCGCAGTACTCGCTGCTCGAATTACGCAAGGCATACCACTCACAGACAGACGGAGGAACGGGCATCCAGGGCCCGGGAATAAGAGATTTTCTGACAAAAATTCGCTGTTTCCGGTGGTTTCACAATACATTCTCTTCTTACGAAATAGGAACGAGAAAGTAAAATTAGATATTTAAATGAAGCCATGTACAATTTTTTACAGTATAAAAGTTTTTATGGAAGTAAAATCAATTTATAAAAAAGATATTTTAGAAATCGGCTCCAAATTGTTTCTTTAATTTTTTGTCGAATGGAGGAAAATACGCTTATAAAAATGACCCAGGTTCTATTTTCTTTGAAATTTTTAAAGTTTCGAAAATTGCACAGTTTACAATTAATGAGAGGAAGTACGTGCTGCTGCCTACTTGCGTTTCAGGCTCCAGTGCCCCTGGACGCCTGTTCTGGCGTGCAAGATTCCATCGAAACAGGCAACCAGTGGCTGCAATACAAGGACGACTTCTCTAAAACGTTCATGTGACACGGGGACTATCTTTTCGTCAATGTATTTACCCAAATGCCGTTTTTTAGGGTAACAGACACTCCACTTGCTAGACTCTTTTTGAATTGAATTCTTTTACTTGGCGAGACTCAGACCATGAGGCCTGCCCTTCCGTCCTGACCACGCAAATTTCGCTACGCTCCTTTCACCAACTAGCGGAGAAAGACGGTATTATCTCGGGCGACGAAACAGGCGATTAGAATTTAGCTCAAAGGCTTCATTTAGGTTTGAGGATCTTTTACATGCAAATAAATCTACTAACATGGGATAAATTTCTCTCCGAAGGAAGGCCTTCGAAGATTTTTTCGCTCTTAAAAGTCCACGGCTTCGATCGGGTTTGAACACGCAAACTTGGGTAAAGCAGTCCGTTACGCTAAACGGCTGCACCGTCTTTTGGATACAGGACGGAGAATTCTTGAATGAGCACAGCAATAATTTTTCGACACGATCTGTTAACATGATTTTGAGTAATAAGTATCACAATCAACTATCAACCCGGGTTTTTAAGTTGTTTGGATTATTTTTGAGGAGGTTTGAATTTGAATTTTGAATTTGGATGAGAAAAAAATCTAAATATCGAAATCTACAGGAGTGGCTATCAAAACGTTCGATTACTGCTAAAGAAATCGAGAATGGAGAAAATGTGAAGGATGTACTCCAAGTGGAAATAATTACAACTAACATTAAGCAACTGAGGAGACCGACCATATAGGATTGTCCCGGCAAGTTCCTTGTCTAATTCCGCCTGAGAGACGGGGATATTCTGGCAGGGAAGACAATTGTTAACCCCAGATATCGTTGTATTTTCAAGGAGGCTAAACTTTGAAGAGTGTGCTCAAAAGATTCCGAAGGGCGAGTTCCTCGAGGACAAGGAGAGCGATGTAAATATTGACTGATGTCACCATGCACGTCAATGTTGGTGTTATGGTCTGTAGTTACGTTCAGGGCCTTTTAACTCCCAGTATAACGTGGTGGAGACCATTACAGTGGCGAGCTCTCCTGTAGCACGTTCTTACAGGAACTAAAAGACGAACTGCTGCCAACGATACTTAAAACTTGCGTGGATGTTGCGTGTGTTCGCGAGACGTGTTAGTAGTGTAGTAGTTACAAAAGATAGCGTCTATGTTCGCGCTTTCTTCAGCAGTTTCTTATGTGTACATATTATGAATAATTGAACATTTAGAATGCACTTCTCGAATTTCTCACCGATTAGCCAATTTGTATGTGCGGAAGTTTGGCGGGCCTAACCTGCAGCTGCACCCGGCGACACTAGCGCCCCTTACGCCCCCACTGGACGGTCAGGTCGGGCGCCGACCTACAGGTCGGATTAAGAGGATTTCCTTCCTCAGGTATCTCCCACCACCGGGGCAAAGCCCCAGCCGCTCTAAGCTCCCGACTGGTCTCCCGTCATTGTGGTAGAATAGAGCGTGTGTGGTAAGGAGAGAGGGTAGGATAAGGTAGAGGAAGAAATGATGTCACGCATTTAATGCCCATTTATGAAGGTACTGCTCCGGCTTTCACTTGGTATTGATTGGGGAAACCTCGGAAAACTAACAGTCGCAGCCTCCCGCAAGAATACTCCTCCAGACAGACCGACTTTGGCGATTCAGGGCATCAACTGATGCCACTGCAGTGCCACTGACAAGAGAGGTCGTAGGGTTCGAATTTTGACAGTGGCGGATTTTGGGGACTAGCTAGATAATATGTCGGATTCAGCCGCTGCCTGGAGGATATTTCTAGTGATCAGCTGCTCTGATCGATAGTTTTCCTCTGTTTCCCCGACCAACACCTGGAGAACTCGCGTGCAGCACCCTAATAAACATACCACGGTCAACGCGCTATCTTTCCTTCCTCTTCCTTGTCCTGTCCACACCCTCTTACTTACAAACACACTTACACGCACAATACTACCACACATGTCGGGAGTTGAGAGCTTGTCCCGAATGGGACGGTGTACCGCTGACAGCGATTTCAGCACACAGAAACGGAACATGTAACGATTTATTGCTAATTAACTGCCACAATTTGGAATGAATTGCCACGTACCTTCGGGGTGAAAACGGCTGTGACCTGGCTTGATGCGTCGCCAGCACACCCGTAATATAAATTCGGGTCGTAGTTCGACGGAAACCCTCAGATGATTTATTGCTAATTAATTGTCACAATTTGGATTTAAATGCCACGCATTTTCGGGGCGAAAACGAATTTGACCAGGGTATCAGCACACAAGTTAAATTAGGATCGTATCTCGACGGAGACCCTCAAATGGTTTATTGATGATTAATTGGCAATTAATTTCAACACATTGATATTAATTGCCATGTATTTTTGTGGCGAAAACGAGTGAGCTAAGTATCAGCACACACCATATATAGTATAGTCGTAGCTCGACGTAAACCCTCAAATGGTTTATTGGTAATTAATTTCGAATTAATTCCCACAATTTAGAATTAACTGCCACGTATTTTCGTGACGAAAACGGGTGTGCGTCACTCGTCAACCCGTGTTCTTGACTCATCAAACCAGCACACAAGGCGAAATTCGGGTTGTAAATAATCGTTCTTGCCAAGAAAATACGTGGCAATTAATTTCAATTTGTGGTAATTACTTAGCAATTAATTAGCAATAACTCATCTGAGGGTTTCCGTCGAGTTACGACCCTAATTTAACTTGTTTGTGCTGGCGTCCAGCACACCCGTTTTCACCACCAAGAGACGTGGCAATTATTTCCAAATGTATGACAATTAATTAGCAATGAATCATCAGTTCAAGCTGTTTTCGCCACAAAAATACGTGTCATAAACATTTGATAAACAATGCACTGAACATTGTCAATAATTGGCCGAACTTCTGTTCTTTCAAAAACAAGAGAAATTCATAAAATTACGTTGCAGCGAATCAGATGAAGACAGAATACTGGGATTCACCTGAGACTCTCTTCGTCGCCGCGCAGCGCTAGTCAGCATCGTGTGGACGCGCCTTAAACACAGACAAGATCGAAGAGCTTGGTGCAATTCGTAACAAGGCATCAGACACCCGTGAGAGCGCCGGTTTGACGCTCTTTGGTTTCAAAATGATTTCATATACATCGGTATTGCTGCAATATCTTCAATATTTAATGTCATTAAAAGGAAAATGTATATTCCTAAGATATTATGAGATATTTTCTGATTATCTGGGGATTGTGCAACCGTGCAACCTAAGCATGAGCCGTCACTGCTCGATTTGTCATTTCATAATCCCTCCCAAAATTCCCTCTCATAAATCCCATAAAGAGAACACGTAGCATTATTCAACTGTTTGGATATTTCCCTCGTCAACACGATCCTCTCGATCCAGGGAAGTTATGCATTGAATATTGAGCTCCGTATCAAAAGCAATAAAAAATAACGTATCAGTAAAAAATGAAAATATTTAATAGGCTGCACTGTACCTACATTGTGTTCGTATTTCCACATCGCATTATTTTCGCTTGGAATGTACGTAATATTGCATCTGCATATCACGGCTCATTCTTTAAAAAACCATTAAGAATATGGAAATAGTATGCTTTTTATTGAAAATGTTGAGTTTTCAAAAATTGCAAAAATATAACTTTTTAATTTCTAAAATGCCATTGTCGAAGCTTTATATTACTTTCTTATTGGGTTCTATTTTTTATTTTTTCGCTTTGCTGCGTAAGAAGAAAAAATATTGTAATCGTGCACCGCAAAATGGCGATTCTTTGACGGAAAAACTCTTATAGTCGGTCCTTGGTAACGAAAAAGTGGGAAAATTTTAATATTAGTATTTTAATTGACGTCTTGACAAGTTGTTTCAAAATAATTGTAGTTTTCGCGTTGTCTTCATGTAGTCGTGACTTTTCTTCGAAATACGTTATCAAGATTTTCTCAAAATTGACTTCTTTAAATCCCAAAATGTTGCATTTTGAAAAATGTTCCGAAATTCTTTCTCAAAAATTTTTATGTGAAATTGTTGTCTTTAATTTATCATTAATAAATTATATTTTTAAAGAAATATTCAAGTAGTATAATTTCGGTTAAACTATTAGGAACCAGAAAAATATCGTGAAGGTGTTTTTTATCTCAATTCAAAATACGTATAGCAATATTACAATCAGTGCCGGCTCTGTAATTGGTATGGGCAAAACGCGCGATCGCCCAGAATCCCGTAAATCAAGGAGCCTGATAATGGGACTGATGGGAAAACATTTTTAACTAGTGGTGCTACAGAATGGCACAGACTTTCCCGTATTAGTTTTCTATTTCCTTGGGTCTGGGCTAGCTATTCAGAATTGCCACATACTTTTGCCAGCTGCCATCTATCGCCGCCCAAAGTACATTTTTTTTGACATTTTCTTATTTTTTTGTTTCCTAATGTTAGAACGGAAACATTAATTTTAGAATATTAAAGAACACTAAAACCTCGTCCTAATTGACAATTTTCTTTAAAAAAATTGTAGCTGTTTATAAGAAAATGGCGTATAAGCGCAACTAAAAATACGAAATTTGAAGCTCTTTTTTACAGAAAATTTGAGTTTTCAAAAAACTTCATTTCAAGTCATTTAAAGCACATACACTCACAAATATAATAAGGTTTACAAATTGCTGGTAATTTTCATATTAAAGATGTAAAAAAAGTAGATTTGCGTACTTTTTGCAAACAAAAAAATACCCCAAATTGAACTTTACGTCATATTAAATAGAGCAATGAGCACTATCCGTTCGAAACGTTTGAAGAAAAAAATCGGTGCAATTTATGAGAAAATAGCGTTTGAGTTTTTCTGAAAATGCGAAATTTTGAGCTAGTTTTCAGAGAAAACGATTGAGTTCTCGAGAAACTTTACTATACATTATTTAAAGCAAATGTACTCGTTAATACAATAATGGGAACAAATCGCTACTAATATAAATATTACCACAAATTAACAATACTTCAAATATTTTGAAACAGGGAAAGCCCTGACTCAACAAAATATTTTGACTATAAACGATTAAAAAATGATGAACGCACATTATCGTTTCATCATTCATTGTCAAATTTCACGTACGCTTGTCAAATACTTACGTACTTTTAAACGGTTTTACTTTCGGCAATTTAAATTGATATAAGATACGTGCACAGCAGTTATGGGTATTTTCGCAACCAGAAGCAGCAAGCGAACGATTTCAGTAATAAAATTATTCGAAAATAGCACATGAAATAAACTCACAATATAAGTAATACACCAGTGGCTAGGGGGCCGGGGGGGCGGGCGGTGCTGACACCATTCTAGGGATAACACCAATTAAAATATTTTATAGTTGGAATTATGTAATTTAAATAATTTACTTGAAAATGTATATACAAAAATCAATTAAACAAAAAAAGAAAATTCCATTTTTGTAAAAAAAATCGACCTTCCGTCTCACCTTAATCGAGACTAACTGATTTGGCTCTGCTGTCAACAGAAAATGACATTGCAATAAGCATAGATTTTAATGAAGTTATAAAAAAATTTGCTGCCCTAAATTCTCGTAAAGAGGTTTTATAAATAACATACATATGTTGATAAATATTTTAAAATTAAACATAACTTATTTAAAAGTTATATTGCAATTATTCTTAATTACATAGAATTTTTTAATGTATTATAAATAATTATCATATGCAAATATGTTTGTATTTTTAACAAAATAATGTACAATTATGCAGCAATAAATATTTTTATGCTTAATTTATGGGTGGGGTGACATCAGTAGCTTTGCCCCAGGTGACACCAACTGAAGCTACGCCACTGTAATAAACTATGATGATCCTAAAACCACAACACTAACTTGTATTATGACTGACACACCCACATATACTTAATATTCTTTCAAAATTTCAGTGATAAATTTTCTATCGTGTTAATTTTCTGAATCGAGAAAAAACACACATTGTTTAATAGCAACTTTCTTGGCATGGTAAACAATTTAATTTCAAAATCACTCTCTGTTTCTCTTTGTGAGCAAATACAACAGGTGGGAAAATCACATTTGCAGGAATATTTACAATAATTCGAGAAAATGTAGTAAAACAAAATATTTAGAAAACTTTTCAATTGACGCGACAGTTTACTTTTCGTTTCGGTGCAATATATACTTTTCATTGTCTGTGTGATTAAAAAATACCTACATTTTTCAGCATTATTTTGATTTTTAGGCCCCAAATATCTTGGACGAAATCAAGCTTCTGGATTATGGGAGGGAATTGAACTCTTTTCCACTGTTGAGAATTTCGGCGGAAAATTTTCAATAGATTTTGAGCAAATTTGATTCGAACATTTCAGAAAATTTGCCAATTGTGTTCCCTTATTATGGCCCACTTACGGATATTTCAAAAACCATTATTAGTAATTCTTCCGAAGCTCATGTGAAAAGAAACGCACTGAACAATAAAACACATCTATAAGTAAATTTTGACGTGAGAGACTCAAGTCAAAAAATATATATTTTTGTAATTTTTGAAAAAAAACTTACAGAGCAATATGACGTTTATGTCATCTGATAGAGTATATTTATCCCTACCAAAATATTTTCTCAAACATTTTCTCAAAAACGGCTCCAAATTTTTTCTCTAAATTTCTTCTAAGAGTAGAGTAAAATACACCTATTAAGGTGACATTGGTTCGATTTTCGCGGTTAACTCTGAATTTTCAAAAATTGCAAAAGTTTATTTTTTTTCGACATCTTCCTCCAACTACAAAACTGAAGGAAGAGATTTTTCCTTCAAATAAAATTAGTTCTTCAAAGTAAGTTCTTTCTTTAAGATCATGTACATTTTTTTGAAGAATTTAGTAGTTTTCGCGCAATATTGCGTGCAATATATGCAATTGTAAAAAATTACAAAAACAAGATTTTCTCAAAAACGGCTCCAATTTTTTTCTTTAAACTTTTGGTAGGGATAGTGCCTAATGTACTCTATGAGATGACATAAAAGGCATGCTGCTCTATTCTTTTGTTGTTGTTTTTTAAATTACGAGAATATTTTTTTTTACTTCTCTTTCGCGTCGTTAATAATTACATTAGCGGCAATTTGTTCACATTATTATATTTATGAGTGCGTGTGCTTTAAATTATGTCAAGTAAAGTTTCTCGAAAACGCAAACTTTTGAGGTGAAAAGTAGCTCAAAATTCCGCATTTTCAGAAACGCTCAAATGCCATTTTCTCATAAATGGCTTCAAATGTTTTTCTTCAAATTTTTCGGACGGATAGTACCAATTGCACTCTTTAATATGACGTAAAGTTCATTTTGGGGCATTTATTTGTTTTTTCAGAAATTACACATTGTATATTTTTTAGAGATTTCTCCCACCGTTAATATGCTCGTTTCCCACAGTTTGTAAGCACTATTGAATTTGTGAGTTAAAGTGTTTTAAATGGCTTCAAATAGAGTTTTTCGAAAATACAAAAGATTCCTGTGAAAAAGAACTGCAAATTTCACATTTACAGTAGCGAGTAAACGCCATTATCTTAAAAACTGGTCCAAATTTTTCAAAGAAAATTGCCATTTAGGACGAGATTTCACTGTTCTTTCATATTCTTAAAATAATATTTCCGTTCTACTATTAAGAAACCGAAAAAAAAAGAAAATGTTAAAAAACGAAATTTAGGCGGCGATAGATGGCAGCTGGCAAGAGCATATGGGGCAAGTCCGAATAGCTAGCCGAGACCAAAGGAAATGGAATAGTAATACGGGAAAGTCTGTGCCATTTTGTCACACCACTAGTTTCTATTTTGTTTTATTTTTGCCTTTTTCTGCTCTTTTCCTCATTATTTTGCTTTCTTCTCCTGGCACCGATCTCAATCAAGTTGGATGCAGTATACCTGCAAGCCTGGACAACATGAACGTGTTTTACCTTTCTGAAGCAGAGGCTGAGATTTATTTATTTTTTTATTTTTACTTTCCCGTATACGTACGTATACACGGAGTGATATACGTAGTATAGGGAAAGTTATGTAATGCTGCGCGAAAAAATGGCCAATTTTCGGCGGAAAAAAATTAATTGCCGGGCCGTGAAAACGAATAAGTGGATAAAACCAGTTGCTAAATTAAGAAAAAAAATCCTCTATCTCGTGGTGTGGTCAAATCCATGATTTGTTGCTTCTTTATACTTAAAAATCGATTGACGGCATTCCGTCCGTCTGTCCGTCTGTGGTCAACGCTAGCGCCTAAACCGTTCGGTCGATTATCTTCAAAATTGATATTCCCCAGTCGATCTGATTCTAGTCGAAGCTTTGTGATTTTGAAAAAGATTCTTTAAAATTGGGGGTACTTTATATGAAGCCCCCCGGGGATTTTCAACATTTTCTCAAAAACGGCTCCAAATTTTTTCTTTATATTTCTTGTATGAATAGAGGAAAATACACTTTTTAACATGGCATAGGTCCGATTTTCACGTACAGCTACTGAATTTTCGAAAATTGTGAAAGTTTGAATTTTTTTCGGCGTCTTTCTCCAACTACAAAATTGAAGATAGAGATTTTTTCTTCAAATAAAATTTGTTCTGCATATTGAGTTCTTTAATAAAGGTCATGTAAATGTTTTTCACAATTTTGGTAGTTTTCGTGCAATATTGCGTGCAATATGTGCAATTTTAAAAAATTACAAAAACAAAATTTTCTCAAAAACGGCTCCAAATTTTTTCTTTAAACTTTTGGTGGGGATAGTGGTAAATGTACTCTATCAATGACATAAAAGCCATTTTGGTCTATCGGTTGGTTGTTTCAAAAATTACCAAAATGTAAATTGTTTTACTTGTCTCTCACGTCGTTAATATTTACATTATCGGCGATTTTTTTACATTATTATATTTACGAGTATATATGCTTTAAATAATGTCAAGTAAAGTTTCTCGAAAACACTACCGTTTTCTGTGAAAAGTAGCTCAAATTTCGGCATTTTCAGAAATGCTCAAACGTCATTTTCTCGTATATGGCTGCAATTATTTTCTTGAAACTTTTCGTAACGGATAGTGCTAATTACGCTCATTAGTATAGCGTGAAGTTTATTTTGAGTTTTTTTCAAAAATTATATAAATGTACATTTTTTGAAAGATCTCTCATATCTTTAATATGCACATTATCCGCAATTTGTAAAGATGATTATATTTGTGAGTGTAAGTGCTTCAAATAACTTCAAATAAAGTATTTTGAAAACTCAAAAATTTTCTGTGAAAATGAGCTTCAAATTTCGCATTTTTAGTAGTGCTAAAACGCCATTTTCTCTTGAACAGCACATAATTTTTAAAAGAAAATTGCCATTTACCGGCTAGTTTGTGTTCCTTTAATATTCTAAAATTAATGTTTCTGTTCTACCAATAGGAAACCGGAAAATTAAGAAAATGACAAAAAAATGTACTTTTGGCGATGATAGATGGTAGCTGGCAAGAAAGAGTATGTGGCAATTCCGAATAGCTAGCGAAGACCCAGGAAAATAGAAAACTAATACGGGAAAGTCTGTGCCATTCTGTAGCACCACTAGTTTCATTTATGCCGGCAGGCTTAAATCGCTCACGAAAAAAACCATCCAACTTTTGAGTATGGTCTCGAATCCCTTTTGAGGACAGCTGAGGAGTATCATGTACCAATCTCAGTGCTGGTGATTACATTAGTGCGAAGAACGAAATTTATAATTCCATTTTAAGTGAAGCCAATTGAAGATTCAAAACGGAGTCCACAATATCATTCCGAAGAGATAACGTCGCCAATAAAACAGGGCTCCTGGGCTCCATAGCTCATTACTTTCAAGGCAGGACTCCATGAAGTGAATCAAATAACACTAATATTAAAATAGGTCCTACTGAAATTTATATTTATTATTTCATGTAGAACAAGTGAACATTTCGAATACAACAATTATTTTTGCGTTTTAAGCACACTGTGGAAATTGTATCAAAAACAACTTTTACTTAAAACTATAATTTATAACACATTTCTCAAAACTTTTTCCAGCTTAAACGTTGTAATTTTTGTTATTTATTGAAACAAAATAACTTATTTATTTCATAACTTATTTATAAAATAAGTATTTATTGAAATAAAATAACTCATACAGTTTCTTGTGATAACTTTCACATTTTTAATTGTTTCGAAGGAGATGGGGAGGGGGCTACATTTCAGCATTGCCCCGGGCCCAAATTGTCTAGCTCCGGAAATTATTACAATTACGAAAAGAATGGTTAGTAATAATGAAAAGTATGCTCATTCTAATTGGGTTGTTCTATAAATTTGTGTATTCTTCAAAATTTTGTGTTTAGTTTGCAAATTTTAAAAGAATTGTTAATTTTTGGCTTTAGAACTGAAAGGATTAAAGGCTGAAATCGCTTTAGAGAATTGTTACCATTGTATCAATTGCTGTTAACCGTTGTAGATTCGGCATTTATAATAAAGATTTTGTCTCTTCATGCTGTAAATAATGTCAATTCCTTAGGTTCATTTCCTTATGAAGGTGTTCTGTAAAAGAAGCAAATGGGCTGACTTTCAAGTACTTAAGTATAGAGGATTTTGCAAATGTTGACTGCAATATTCTAAGAATTTAAACTGCATTATAACTATTACACTTTTATGGAATTATTACAAATAATGCGAGAAAGTCTGTGCTACGGTGAATCTCCACTCATTTCAATCTTGAAATGCGTACATGTGCTACAAATAGTGCATTTAGTGCCCTCTATGAGTCGTAAACTGAACTTATTCGAGAAGGTATGTAGCGCTACAAGCGGGTAAACCAAATCGAGAAAAGCCTGCCACCAACCATGCAACACGTTGTTTAGCAGTTGTCGAGTGCCAAAGTATTTTCGGGGTATGTTGGTATTTAAGGTTAGCAAGAACGTCTAGCGACAAAATAAATAATTGTCATAAGTATTTTATGACCGTACCATTTGGGTTAGTGGAGTTTAAAATAACATTACGCGTGCGAGAAGAAATTACTGGACTTAATGTAAGTTGATCGTATTTAGTGTAATATTTCCACATGTCTATAAGCTATAGAATTTGTATAAATTAGATAGTGCTTGGATTTTTATTGATCCAGGTTAAAATGATGCGATATATTTCAGTATTTCTTGGATTATTGGGCATATACTTACTGACTGTTACAATGACAAGCCCAGAACCGAGTCCACCTGATCATCACAATGCCGTTTATGTGACAGTGCCCAATGAAGAAGTCGCGAAAAAGATTGCTCATGGTCTAGTCAAAGAACAACTGGCGGCATGTGTGAATATAATTCCAAAAATAACATCTGTCTATATGTGGAAAGGTGAAATAAATGAGGATAGTGAACTACTACTGATGATAAAAACAAGAACTTCTCGCATAGAGGAACTTACTGCATATGTGAAAGCTAATCATCCTTATGATGTGTGTGAAGTTATTGCAGTTCCGATTACTGCTGGTAACAAACCATACTTGGACTGGATTGACGAAGTTGTTCCCAATAAAGCCAAACAATAAAAATAATTTCATTTTTTTTCTTGTAATATTAGGAAAGACATTGAATTGTGTGATTTGTGAACCATGGTTCAGAATAAAATATTGATGAAAGGTGTATGTTTTTTCTTGAGTATTTCCCCTTCCCAGTATTGTTGAAAAAAAATTTAATTTCATGTGTTTTAAACTAATGAAAAGTCATTAACTTAGAAATGAGTGTTTATTGTGGAAGTATTAATGCGTAAGCAATGCAAAAAACAAAACAAAAAATGAGATAACCATCTTTATTTAAATTGTTAAGTGATGCTATATGAGAATTTACTTTAAATATTTTGATCAAGTGGCATGTAGGCTGAACAGAAATTGCCCTAGTTGACTTGAGAAGGGTCTTTAAAATTGACAATTATCCAGACTGATTTTGTAGATCTAACAATGGAAGAATGTGCATTATTTGTTTTTAGTGAAAAATTGCTGAGTTGATATCTTCGAGGTAATTAATTATGCAGTGGAAGAAACTGAATACAAAAGTCAATTTGTATCGAGTATTACACGAACTTCATGTTTCTGAACGTGGAAAACTTCCATGTTTGACACACCTGTTCGATATATTGTTTAATTGTGAATGGTTAGTAACAATTCATGAGTTTCAGTGAAATTGCTGACATCCTAGAAGAACTAGTTAAGGTTGAAATTCAATGGAAGAAAACATTCAAAACAACAATTCTTTCTTCTCAAGGTAGTAGTGCCTAATTTAAGGATAAAAATCTAACTGCTCCATTGCTTTTTAATTAAATTGCCTTAACTTACACAAATTACAACAATATGGATTTTGGCAGTTGTTGATATATTTGAGAAATGGTTTGAGACATTGTTATGATCTTAACAATGTATATATTTTTAATAAGTATACATGTATATTTTTTATTGACTTTGGTGAAATTTGTACTGTTGGTGGTTATGAATCTGTTATTCCTTTTATTAAAATTTTATTGAAATTAATTCAATGTACTTTAATATCTGATTGAATATCAAATGTTGAGGAATGGTTGAATATGTTGTCTTTTTCTGAAGATAAAATATAGTAAAGAAAATTTGGGGAGCAGTTCCATCCTGTCATGACAAATGCTTATGGGATGCAAACCTGAAAAAATTAATTTAGGAAGTAATTGCTACTAAAGAGAAAGAAGAAAGTTATAATAAACACTATGACATTTTGTCTTCTATTACAACTGAGAAAAGAGAAGAAATGGCTGATGAAGGATGAACATGACAATAATGTGAGTTTCACATTTTTTGTTTAATTTATAATAAAACTTCTTGTAGAAGAATACAAAACCAATAGAATATTTAAGATGTAATTTTAAAAAGAGGGAGACATTTACTTTGTCAAAAAGATATCAAATAACAATATTAAAAATGTTTTAGAGCAGTAAGATATATTAAAGCCCTATTTGAATTTTGAAGAGTGATTAATAGTAATATTGTTCGGTGAAAGTAAGCTTGTAAACATTTCTGTCGAGTTTCTGAGATAGTATGAGACCTGCATTTTACATTTTCAAAGTTAAGGTTTCAGAATGCTTTATACTTCTAAATTTTTTTCTTCTATCAAAAAACAATTTTTTTCCACAAAATTATTTGATTGATATCTATAAGGATCTTTTATCCATTTTTCAGTAAATGTGTGAACTATTTTTTTAAAAATTAATTTAATTTAGTTTAAGTATAGTGAATATAAAGCAGAATATTGTATTAAATTTACTTAACAGATGATTTTTTTGATTTTCAAACATTTATTTATTTACAGCAGACATCATTTATTTATTACCAGCAAACAAAATAATAAATAATATTAACTGTAGAAAGTAATTGGTTGTAATAAATCCCCTCATTGTGTTTTTTTTATATTGCTTAGAACAGAAAAAAGGGTAACTACATGTCTATTTTTGAATGAGTGAAAACACATTTGTAAATGTTATTTATATCTAGTTGAACAATTTAAAAATCAACCCTTTGTGATGATTGTATGCTGATTTTTGATTTTAATGATTAATGTATCCAAGTTTTGGTCATAGTTTACAAAATACTTCAGAAGTTGAGTATTTGTATCAAAAGATCTATGTCTTACATACAAAGTAGCATTAGAAAAGTTTCGTTTATAACTTTAAGTAGCTACTGCTTGGAGCGAAAATCGTAACCGCATGTAATGCCCTGCACTAAATTTCAGAATGATATTGTGAATAGCTTTACTTATTTGTCTCAGTAAATTAAGTTCATTAATCGTCGGCGAGCAAGAGAAGTTCAGAAGTTCGCTCTTTTTGTAGGAATCATCATTCCTTCATTTGTTTACACTTGAGTGGTTATCAAACAAAAATATTTTCTTGAGTGTCTGTTAAGTTCGCCTTATTTTAAAAAAAATCAGGTACGGAAGGCCCTACTGAACTCTTTTAAGAGATGTTACATTGGAAAACAAAGCGACGAAAAAATATCAGTGAAAGCAATGTACTTGACCGCTACGCTTCGCCTATAAACTTGTGGATGCGATGCCAGCAGCAATGGCGAAGAACAAGACAATGTTGTGAAGTGAGTGGTTATCAGCAATGCTTCTGTCTTTTTAGAGTATACCTTACCGAGATCGCGGAAGCTCATTGGATCCTTTAAGTATCTTCCAAGAAACTTAAGTGATTAGAACAGGAATTTTTTTTGTTTCTCCTTTTCATTTTAATGGAAGTGGGTTGTTACCGTCAGGTACAATAACCATCAATGTAATCTGTCAAAGGCGTGTGAGGTTACGCCAGTGCATGCACGTTTTATAGTTCTTTTCCTTCGTGTATTTGCAATGATGATAGTGTTTTCCAATTTGTTTTAGTTGCACCTTGAAGGGCTCTAATTGTGAAGTCATTTGCCGACTTGACCGACGATGGCTTGGAGACAACTTGATGTGGTGTGAATCTCCAAGTAAGTTGGTGTAGTGAAAAATAGTGAAAGTACTTCTGAGGAATATGACAGCTCATTACGTTGTGTTGGTTCCAGTATAATATGTACCGTAAGAAAGAAGTTCAGTATTGTGAACACTTTGTTTCAACAATCTTTCCTACAAATTCATTATGCATTAGGATTAAGCCTCTGTATTATTGTTTCATGTATTGTACCAAAAAATTTCTGTGAAAGATTTGAAATTCTTTGCTTGCATTTTCAGAAAGGCAGTGCGCTTTGTTTTCGATGAGATAGAATTCTGTGATTGTTGGTGAACATGATTTAAAAATATTGTTTCCTTTATAAGACGACTATATTCTCATTATGAGTGAGTTTCCATTTCTGAATGCTTCACTGAATGACAAACTCGGTGAAAGTAGCCAGTCCAGTGCCAATTCCAATGTTCAAAGTGATGACAGTGTGAATAGTGATGGTGAGGATGAATTTTATTTTGAATCTGACCATGTTGCTTTAAAAAATAATAAAGATTATCGTGAGCTGTTGAAAACTGTGGCAATATTAGAAGCTCAAAGATATAGAGCCCTAAAGGATATAGATACAATAATTTCTCTAAAGAAACAAGTTAAAGAAAATCCTATAAAATTTGTAGAAATGCTAACAAATGGAGCCATTCAAATTCCTGAGCCACAGATAATTCCTCCTATGCCTAATATTGATTGGAATCAATATAATATTCCTAATGCAGATGTCAATAAGTCATCAGCAGAAATGCTGAAAACAGATCCTGCAACACACGATCCAACAAAATCCAAAATGCTTGTTAGAGGGAGAGTATTTGACGAGAGTAAACCTGAAACATTTAATCAACTGTGGACTGTTGAGGAGCAGCAACGCTTAGAAGAGCTGTTGATTAAATATCCTCCAGAAGAAGTGGAAACCAATAGGTGGAGGAAGATAGCAGCTGAATTAGGAAACAGGACAGCAAAGCAAGTGTGCAGTAGGGTGCAGAAGTATTTCTTGAAATTGCAAAAGGCAGGCCTGCCAGTGCCAGGACGAGCGCCAAAGGCACATGCACAAGCTGAATTAGGGAAAAGGTCGGCTTACCCATATCAACGACGTTTTTCACGCCCAACTACATTCTTCCCTAGTCAAGATGTTCCTGTGCCTTTAGCAGAACTGGAAGATTCATCCTCCATAGTGCAGTCTCCTAGCACTTCCTTCTATGACCTAAACTTGAAAACTGAAATAAGTGGTGGTTTAAACTTAATCAGTGGCTCTGAAGAAAGTGTTGCAAATGAGAAAGTTAAAAGTATCCAGAGTTCTCGAAAACTAGATTTATTGCGTAAAGTTCTTGAAGTGAAGGAACAAAATGATTACCGTCATTTGAGGCATATTGGTTTTAAATGTGATTTTTGTAATGATGAGCCAATTGCTGGTGTCTTGTGGACTTGTGTTGTGTGTCCGGCTGTGGATTTTTGCACAGATTGTGTGGTTGCCCAATTAGAATCTTCCAATCCACATCCTTTATCACATAATATTATTCCTGTAAAGGAAATAGGAGTGACTAAAGTTAGAAGATATGACAAAGATTATCTTCCACCATCCTTTTCTGAACCTGGTTGTTCATATAATTATCTTGATCCAAATTTCATGCCAGGTGGTGACAGTTAAAATGTATTCTGTGTATTAGATAGTTACATTTGTCATAAAAATAAGTGTTAGGTATATTTTATATTTAAAATTTTTGAGAAATCTGCTGTGATATTTTTTATATTTCCCTCAAACAAGATAATTTGCACTAAAAAAATGTGATATTTATGTTTTTCAGTAATTATTGACAAGGGAGAGAAAGCTGCCTTTGAAAAGTCTAGTATAGTTGTTTAAAACGAGCAATTCTTTTAGCAATTACATTTCAATGTAAGATGGGTCTTTAAAATGTTAAAACATGGTTAATCTGTTTTGTGTTAGTGGAATTGTATCCAAAGAAGTTGCTGGCAAATATAAGAATTCACAGAATACATTACAATATTTTCTAATAATTTTTATCCATGATTCCTGTTGTACCCCTGGAGTATACATGTTTCAGGAGATGTTTAAATAAAAAAATTTTAAATTCGCATTTAAAGAGCCTTCTTATGTTCATGTAAATAAATAGTTTTTCAAATATATATTAATACCTTAAATATAAACAAACTTTATTTTCACAGTAATTCTTACGTCACTGTTATTAATAGCTAAAATTAAATATCGGTGGAATATTATCCATGACTTCCAATTGAGCTATAGGCAGTAGCAATCGAGGCAGTCATATGAGGATTTTCTCTTTTAATTAGTACATCAAAAAGTTGTACAGGTTTCTTTAGATTTAGTTTACTTGTGTCTTGTAGCTAGAACATAAATAAGCTACTGTGATTGAACATGAGTTTTCATGAAGGCTTAAGAAGTTATAATTAAATAAATACAAGAACAGTCTGTCTTAAAATTCCCTCTTCAGGAAAACATTAACTGTAGCGAATCAACTAGTTACTGGATTGCTTCCTCTACTTGTATTTTAAGAGAGGTTAGAAGAAAACCTTGAGTTTGCTGTGATGAATGTTTGTAATATAAATTGACTAGTTGATACCGTTATTACTCAATTGGTTTTTTATTTTTCTTAGAATTTAAAGATTGTATCGGTAGCTTTAATAACAGCATTTCGAGGAGTATTTTTGTAGATAGTTAATAAATAAAGAAAAAGAGAAGACTGCGTTAGGAATACATTTAAATTTATGTTAAAAATAAATTCTTTGGGGCATTTTGAGCTTCCTTCTTTAGAAACAATTGAATCATTGCATCCATTGAAAAGATTAGATTAAACTTTTAAATTATTCTTATCTGTTTAGTACTTGCTGTCTGGAAAATTCTGTTATTAAAGAATCAAAATGATTGCAAAATATAAGTCACAAAGTGACAATACCAAATGTATTTATGGTGTTTTTTGAAATGGAATGTCAAAATATTTCAAGTAATGGTAGAGAAGCTGTTGTATCAAAAGTTAGTCATCTGGTCTCTATAATTTTGTCAGTAAATTTTACAAAAGGACAATTTTATAAAATTCAGAAGTTATTTTGCATAGGGTCTACTTTTATCCATTCACATACTATTGGTGTTTGTTACCTATTTTCCACATGATTTGAATTTGTTTCTAGGTGTAACATTATTGCATCAATGATGAAGTTTGACTTCCAACTTTTATTTTCCTTTTGGTGCAAGGAGACACTGGAGATAAAACTCTTGCACTACTAAGCTAAGAGGTGGGTTGTATGTATTTTTGTACAAAGATTTTTCTTGAGAATCTGCTTTGTTCATGTTTTGAAAAATAAGTTTAAAGTAGCTGAGCTGAGCCCATGGTCGAAGAGAAAAAGGCCAAGATGGACTGTGGTGTTAAGAGACAAAGTTTTATGGAAGATGACTCCATATATATATAAATGCTTAATGCTCAAATGGCTAAGAGTTGTAGTTGTGAAAAAGTCACAGTAGAAATAAAAAAAAAGTAATACAATATTCATATTTTGTTCTTTCTTTTTCAATTTTGTTAACTACGATTTATTTGCTATGTTTTACTCATTATATGTAGTTGTGTAGCATTTTTGAAAACCTTGTATTGCTCTCTGCAGAGTTGTTTTGAAATAATAAAAGTAAAAGAAATCTTTTACATTCTATAAAGGTTTTAAATTTTCTAAGAAAAGCACTTTATCATGTCTGAATAATTCACAAACATACAGGAATAAAGATCAGGAAAGGTTGCCAAAAATAAATAATTTTGTTGTTGGAAAGAACATTGGAACCTTTGTTCAATTTGTTAAAACAGTTGAAGTTTTCAAAATGAAATATAAAAATCAAATTTCATCTTTGTTTGCAGGTTTCATGTTGCATTTGTATCATCTTTATGTATCTTGTTCAGGAAACAACTAATTGTCTGAATATGTTATTTTTTATTGGACTATAAAAATAAAAAATGAGAAATGCATTGGGACATTGATTATCCAAACTAATTGGGACCAGGTATGGTTCGGGTATTTGATAATTCGGATAACCAAACATAATGTCTATGTAGGTTACCGTTGCACTAAATGGTGTTGGGTTTGCTGCCAACAATGAACATTCTGAGTGAGTGACAGTTGTTAAGCATTTACAGTTGGTTGTTTGACAGTGTACTGTTGTGTTAGTTATCTTGAACTTAAAGATGGTGCAAAACATTTTCCTGCTAATAATAAACATTCCGAGTTCTTAAGCATTTATTGTAGAATTTGTCAAATTTCTTAAAGTCAGATGATTGACTGTAGTAGACTATCTTGTTAATATTTTATCACTGAAAATCATACATCAGGGATCATTCTCAATATGCAGTATTACAAAAGAAAATGAATACGTATAATGTATGGTACCTAATTTAAAAAAATATTCAGAGAAAATATGAGTTCAGATATTTGACTTTTCAGATGATTGACTTTCGGATTATCAATGTCTCTTTGTACTTGGAAATTTAGCAAAGGTCAGGATTAATATTAAAACAATTTTGAAGTATTTTGCGATTCCTATTTTTTTCTGCAAAGCTCAGTACTTTGAAAATTTAAATATTATGATTAATAATAAACTCTAATTTGGACCATATGGATAGAATCTTGGAAAAGATCATTATACAATTATATATCATCTAAATAAGTTACGTGGTTCTTGTTGAGAGGTAGTTTTTGTCAGGTGTTGGAGTTCCTACCTGTGACCTAATAAAATGATTTACCATACGTTTGCATTGCATTTGGTCAGAAATATGACATTTTAAAAAATTTTCTGACATAAATGGAATTTTAGGAGTAGTGTATGTGTCAATATTATTATTATTATTATTATTATTATTATTATTTTAGATGATCTCTTCTCCCCTAAATGGTTGCACTCAGTTTTCTTCCTGAAGATATTCACACATATCTGAAATGTGTTCTAAAGACATTTTTTTTCTGAAGTACTTACACGTTTCCTGTTCGATTAGTAGTGTTTTCCAATGCAAAATATTATTATGAATGCAGTTTTCTCATTCTACTAAGTATTGATGCTAGGATGAGAGAAGTGGTATGCTTTTCAAATTTTTGTACTATTTATTTTTGATTTGTCTATCAGGTAATGAAAAGATGTTAGATTTTGTCAATTTATTCTGAAGAGAGATTAATGTGTATTTTAGGTTTACAACAGAAAATTTGAGTTAGTTCTAAAGTGTTATTTGTGTTGTCTCATGTAGCATTTGTAATATTCAGGAGTAGTTTAATTTTGGTTTTCTTATTTTATATTTGTTCTGAATTGTACTAACCTAAGTACTTAGTATCACTTTATTAAATCATTTTGTGTGCAAAGTGTAATTTTATAACAGATTGTCTGTCAAGAATCACATTCTTGCAAGTGTGATGCATTGTGCTTGTTTTGCAGTGACATATTTTGTCATGACTACACTAGCACTTGAAGACTGTTGGTTAAATGGAGTCGCTACAAGAGTTTGGAAATATATTCCTCTGCATCTGTATGTACATTTCAAATAGTGTCTGATATTCAGCTCTATAATATCATTCCAAAAACATGGAAATGCACTTTGAAGATAGCAATAAAGTGTTGAAGAAACCAATTATTAAATGGAGAGAGGATAAAACTATAAATTTTATCCGTGTTTACAGATCCCACCCTTGTTTGTGGGATACTAGTTTAGAAAGTTACAAAAATAGAGAGGCTAGGGATGCAGCATATCAGGATTTAAGGGACAGATTTGATTTAACTCTTTTTGAAGTAAAAAATAAAATTAAAAACTTAAGATCTACTTATTTACAAGAATTGAAGAAACATAGGGAATCAAGAAAATTTGGATCGAGTCCAGAGGAACAATATGAACCAAATTTGGTGTGGTTTAAAGAAATGGATGCTATATTGAAAGGGACAACTGAAGGCAGAGCGTCTACAAGCAACCTTATTAGTGAAGCAAGTATCACTTCATACTAATTTTTTTTTTAGATTAAAAGAAAGGAAAGTTATGAGAGTATTGCTGCTCTTGCATGAGAAAATTTCCAAGGATGGCTTGATGTCTTGATGTCTTTTTGGTTGTTGAAGATTGTGTAAATAGCTCTAGAACATATATTTCATATTTTACTAGCTTTTGTTTGAATCTGTAGCCATTTTTAGTGAATTTTAATACTCTTTGAGTAATCTCTTTTAAGTTGCTAGTTTCTGTTTTTAATGATGTGACCTATACTTCATGCATAACAGGATGAAAAAGCTTGAAGAATGATCACGGTGTACATTTAACTTCAACTTATTTCTTCTGGTCAGCTAATAACGATTGTTTTGGACACTTTTATTCTAAACATGCTTTCAATATGCCTGCATTAACTCATTTTCTTTGCATGAAACTACTAACTTTCGAACTTGAGTTTTGTGATAATATTTGCGAAGTACTAATTTTGAGCTACAAAATTCAAAATTTCAGAATGAAATTAATGTATTTTCTTATTGTTCTAAAGGTTAAAATTTTCAGTGTCTTTAAATGGAATTGTGATGAAATTTTTTCATGATAGTTTTTGATTAGAATATTGAATTTGATTATT
Organism: Acheta domesticus; assembly: GCA_031308135.1. Classification (NCBI taxonomy): domain Eukaryota; kingdom Metazoa; phylum Arthropoda; class Insecta; order Orthoptera; family Gryllidae; genus Acheta; species Acheta domesticus. The sequence continues at coordinate 90,029,837 of JAHLJT010002630.1, forward strand.
AAATTTCAACTAGTTCAGAATATATTCTGGAATGTGTCTTGTAAGAAAAAATTGCTGGATTTTATTTGCTCAACATTTATTTTTCAGTATTATTTTTAAGAAAGTAAAGATTGAAAATTTGTGAAAGATTTGAAATTTTCGAGAAACTTGTTCGACAGTTCAACATGACATTTGTAAAATGTGGAGAAAAGAAGCATTTGGAATGTGTTGTGATAGTTCACTCACAAAATATATTAATGTTGAATGATGATGTCCCCGTGTTAACCTGGTACAAAAGAATAGTACAATTAGTCTGAAGAAGGTCATTACTCCCCACATCGTAATGTATTTATTTATGAATGTATGTATTTATTTTTTTAAAGTGATTTAAAAAACATTTAAGTTTAGAATTATTGTATTCACTTAAAAGGAACTGCCTTTTCAAGCAGAAGAAAAAGAAGAAATTACCCTTTTTTAAAATTAATTTGGTTTTTCTATCTTTTGGATGAGGACAGTGGCAAACGATCTTGCATTTTCGGAAGTATCATTTCAAGTCCCTTCATCTCACTCAAAAAAAATTATCAATTGTTGAGGAAGTTATAGAGACAGTATCATTGTTGTAATTGAGATTAGAAAACAAGAAGGTACGCAGAAGAGCAAAATGAAAAGCTGCTAAATACACAAAATGTGAATATTAATAGGATGCCTAACACCCCACCAAACTCTCACAGGGTTACTGAAAAATGGTCTTCTTCCTTTCATTTCAAAACGATGTTTGATGTATTTGAAAATATTGTTGATAGTGAATTGTTTGTCTTCAAAACAGAGTGGCCACTTTCTGGAAAATTAGGTAACATTAGGGAATTTGTGGAAGTATCTTTAAAAATCTGGGAAATTTTTAAGATAATTATAAAACTTTTTAATATTCCCTAAAAACAGTACAGCAATGTTTATAAGTACAATTTTTATTTATTAAGCAAATAGTGTTAAGTCTTTTTAACTATGAAATCAGTGCTGAATTAGTAAGAGAATTAGTAACAATTACTAACCCTTGTGGGAAAGAATGGCAACTCTATTAAAATTAATCTGCAATTTACAGCTTTTGTTATGAGAAGTAATCCTCAGCTTTCTTAGATTTCATTTTTGTTGTTTTGGTTAATGTTTATTATACAGTGTGTTGAGAGTGTTTTTTTTATTTGATTCCATTGCTAATTTTCCTTCAGCATGCAGACGATCAAATCTGCCTTTTCATGGGATCCCACACTTTTATACAAGAGGCATGTTCCATTTTTATTTTTATTTTTATTTAGAAATTTATTCTTTTTTAAGTCTCAGGGTTTAAAACAATTTTACAAATGATTATTATATTAGAAGTGTAGATTTTGAAAAAAAAAATGTGATAATTGAAGAAAGTTTAAAATTGCATTGTTTACTTCCATGGTGGTGGTTGCATAAATCATGGCTTAATCCATTGTGTGAGCTGTCATTGAAGCCTAAAGAAATAGATACACATATATTGTAGGGTTAAATGTGAAGTATTGAAAATTATGCCTTACATGCAGTATTTTAATACTTAAATTTGAAATACGTATTTTAAATACATTTTGTATTTGAAAAACTGTATTTTCTCTAAAACATGTATTTTATAGATATATTTAAATACATGAAATAGGTGTATTTAAAAAAAGTATATTTTGTATACTTTAAATACAGATGAAGAAAATAATGAGGATAGTTTCCTTTTGTTCGATTCTGCTAGTGAATGGATCTTATTGAAACAAAAATAAAAGCACTTTACAGCATTGAACTTGAATTCTCGCCATTTTTAAATGATAAATCTAAATAATTAAAAATGCTGAACAATTATCTGACTATAAAAAAAGCGTTTATTTCTTATAACACTTGTTTATGTTCATCAGTGCCAGTTCAACAACTATTTTCCTTTGTGGATTTTATACATTTTCTAACTTGGGTATTATTGCCTGATGATTTGTTTGAAAAACTAGTAATTTTAAAAGGAAATTCTGTTTATTTGAGTTAGACATGTTTTGATATCATTTTATATTTAGTGTGAAAGTGTAAGAGAAAGTGTTTTACCTTCGAAAAGTTTTTGTAAATGTTCAGAAATGTATGACTGTCAATTAGTAATTTATTATAATTAACAATAAATAAAATATATTGCACTATAATTATATATAATAAATACAATAATTAAAATGTATTGTTGCAATAAAAAAATTATAATGCAAATTTATTGCATTTACTGTACTTTCACTATTTCAAGTATTTTAAATATGTATGTATTTAGCAATTCAAAACCTAATATATTTTGAGTATGTATTTAAATACTTATTTACAAAGTATTTTGGTGAAGTATTTAAAGACTAAATTTATAGTATTTTGCCTAACCCTTCTTACACTTAAAATTTTTAAACGAAAGGGAACACAATTGGGGAAATGGAGAAAATAATGATGCTTCATGATATTATGATATGCAATGATTGAAAGAAAGTTGATGATTGAAGAAAGTTCCTGTTTTATTACCAGTTTTCAAATGTTGTTTCCTTGTCGGTATGGTAATAGTTACACAAAAAGTTAATTAGAAATTCAATTAGTGTATAATTTTTTTTATGAATTTTATAAGTACACAGTTTTGTAGTATTTGCAAGCAAGTGCTTTGAACATATATCTAAGAAAAGAGTAATTATTTTAAAGTTTTCGTAAAGTATTTGATTTGAGGATTATTCTTCCAAGTAGTACATTTGTTGTTTATTTCTTCAAAATGTATTGTTTGCTTCTTCAAAAAGCCTACAAATTCAGTATCTGTGTTTATTTGAAGAAAATGTGATTTGAGTTTGAGTATTTTGTGAACTATTCTTCTTGCGTTATAAATTCATAATTTTTGGAAGCGTTTGTCTTCTGATTCAACATGTTATCATATATATGAAAACCAATTAATAATTGCAGGTTATTGAGTTGCCTCCGGATTCGAATTTTGATGAGATACTACCACACTTGGCTTATCAGTCTCCGGACATCACCACAAATGTGCGTCGTCCACCAAAGAAGAAATGGCAACAAATTGAAGACAGTGACAGTGGTGCAAACATAAAATTAGAAAATATTCCAAAACCTCCTCCAGAACCTCTACCGGAAGATGAATTTGATCTTTTTGGTCGTCATGTTGCTGGTCAGTTGAGACAAATGAATATTGTTCGATCTCTTAGAATTCAAACAAAGATTCAGTATCTGATTTATAAAGAGCGCATGGAGGAACTTCAGGTGACAGATGTGATCCATGATTTCTCAGAATGACCTGCTTTGAGTGACATTTTTGCCATTGGAGCTAGTGATTGTGTTCCCTTGACCTCTGCTGTACCAGAGAGTGATATTTTACCCCGTGCCATTGCCTCATGTTTTGGTGTGACCTTTGATATGTGAATCAAGTTTTGTGTAAATATGTATAGAGAATGTGTTCAGGTAATAAAACATTTTTCTTCTCTTCAGTGCACATCTTCATAAATAATCCTTTACTATCCTTGTGCTCTTTCTGTGAGGCTCAGAGAAATAAACCAATAAACCTGTAATATTTTAAATTTTGGTACATATTTTATGATGTGGAAGTGAATCTGTTTTTCATATTCATTTTTTTTTCTTGATTCAATTATGAAAAAATATTTCTAATTTTTGTACTTAGTCCGTTTTTCTTCCTGTGACTTGTTACTGCATCTTCCCTAGTCCTATAGCTTATAGCCCTGTCTATCCAATCAAAGGATTATTTTGCTTTGAAGAATGGCTAATACACTCTATGGCTTAACGCTAAGTTTTATAGTGTTATTTATTTAGTGCAAATCAATCAAACGTTTTTGGACCACCTACAATTCAACATTCTTCTCATATATTCCTCTTTCTTTGTAAAATATTTCAAAATTTGGTTTTCTTTGCTGTTTCCAATGATTATATTTGTTGGGATTCATTCAAATTCATTGAATCTGTTCCCCTGTTATCTTTGATTTTTGTTCTATCTTGTGAATTTCTCCTTCTATAGGTTTCACCCCTTCACATCTTACCTTACTTCACCAAGATTTCTTGATGATTCTACAGGTGATAAAAGTTTTATGTTCCAACAATTTGATTGCTTCTGAGACTAAGAGTTACTGTTATTGTTACATTATTTTAATGGTATCTTCTCAGTGTAGTGAATTTTCATTGCTTTGAAGGGAACTTTTAGTTCAATTCTTATGTATTTATTATGTTTAACCCTAGAATACCAACCATATTCTACACTCGTGCATACCAACCTTCAGTAAAATTTACTCACATTTGTCATTTGTGTTTATGTGAGGAGAAATAGTTGGTGATTACCTTTTGTGATTATATGTTTATTAAAAAAAAGGTTTTAAAAGGATATTAGTTTAAAATATAAAGTAAAATAATATTACAGTACCATTTTATGCAGTGTTTGTGTATATAAAACGTGCATTTAAGAATTATTACAGAATAATGTTCAAAAGGAAGAAACTTGAGGTATACAAAATAAAGTAGTTTAAGAGATGATGTGGAAAGAAAGAATAGGACACAGTGTCTGTTGATTTTTCCTACAAATAGATTTGTTGTAAGGAGGACAGTATATCGTTTTTACAAATGGCATTCTCTTTTCCTTTTTGAAATTGGATGAGTATATCTATTTTTCGCATTTACCAATGCTGACATGAGAATGTTGTAGAACATGAAAATAGGGTTATCTTTGTGCTTTTTTCTACAACTTAAATTTCTGCACATTTGGTTCATTGTGTCTCTTGCCTTTAGATGTGTTGGTACATTTCAATCATATTACATCACATTTCATGGAAAAGTGTTCAATAGAAGCTTCGTCAAGGGTAGTGGTCATAGGAGAAACTATTTTGTTGGTTCTTAGCTTCAAAGGTGCCGCTGTGACTCTTTCAAGGGCAACTTCTAATACTAATGATAAATAAATTTACTGTTTCTCAGAAAATCTTCACTGGGAAGAAACGAATGGCTCTCTGGCAATTGTCTGTCGACGAGACATACTTGAAACCGAATATCACACTGCTAATGGCTGGATTGCCGACAGAAGTGGTTCCCAACCTCTTAGATTGTGTGGACCACGTGTGTTTCAAAAAATATTTTGAAGCTCACTAACCATGTACAATAAAAAAAAACATATATACATGCATGCACACTACACACAAGAATAAACATACTGTAAAAGAATTAAAAATATTTTGTTTATAAAACAAAAAAATGTTATTGTCATTCCTTAGCTGGCTGGGTGCATGGTCTCATTTTCCTTGAAATCCCTGATTTGTTGAAAACTGAAGAATTTTCAAATTTTTTAGCATCTTCCTACCACTACAATTTTGAAGAAAGATATTTTTACTTTCCCATATACATAGGTGTATATGGAGTGCTAATAAACATAGTATAGGGAAAGTTTTGTAATGCTGCAGAAAATCGATTTAGACATTTCATCGGAATACATGTTTTGGGGTCCCCTCATACCGAAATGTCTTGACTGACTGACTGTCTGTCCGTTAACACGGCCACTGCCTAAACCATACACAGGTTTTTTCCCAAAATGGATATTCCCCAGTCGCTAGAGGGGGACTCGAGGTGCTGCGATTTTTATGAACTCTTCAAAATTTTGCACCAATTTTTTTCTTTCAGTCATGTAAGAATAGAGTAAATAAACTTACAAAGGTCTGATTTTCACAGTTACCCCTAAAATTTCAAAAATTGCAGAATTTTGAATTTTTTTTGGCGTCTTCTTACAATTGCTAAATTTACGAAAGAGATTTTTCCTTCAAGTAAAATAAGTTTTCTAATAAGTTCTTTCATTAAGGTCATGTACATTTTTTTGAAAATTTTAGTAGTTTTCATGCAATACTGCGTGCAGTATGTTCAATTTTAAAAAATAACAAGCAAGGTTTGCACAAAAACGGCTCCAAATATTTTCTTTAAACTTTTGATAGGAATAGTGCTAAATGTGCTCTATTAGGTGACATAAACGCCATATTGCTATATTCTGGGGTGTAAAGTAGACAATTTTAAATTTGTTCATACAATTTTCTGAAGAACTGCGCAAATATTTTATTTTAAATTTTCACCTTGTGTGTATCAAGGGCGATAAAAAAGTTGGTGCTGCTCTCATAATCCAGTGAACTCTGTTTTCGAAAATTTCAAAATTAGAAAATTGGAAGTAGAGATATTTGCCCTCAACAAAATCGATTCTAAAAAATCAACATTTTGAGAAAGACAAAGTACCAATTTGAAAAACATGTAGTGTTTGTGTAATTTGTGCTTGAAGTTTATGCAATTTATAAAAAAAATACTTTCTCACAAACCCATCCAAAATTTTTCTTTAAATTTTCTCTTGATTTAGAATCATGACATTTTTTCATCATTTGCCTGACATTGTGCAACCCAATCTGATGTGTGTTTGCAATTCTGAACTTACAGGTGCTTATTTACTCATTTGCCTGACTGTGTATAAACTAATTTGAAACTTTTAAAATCACAATGTACTTTAAGATATTTATCTTTAGTAATTTATTAATGCCCGACTTCCACGTCCTTTTATAATTAAATGTTACTTGGGTGGTCCTACATCCCATCCAGAAACATTTAGGTAATTACAAAAAAATTATTGTATTAAGAAGAGAAGATGGTTGATCTGTGGAGTCTATCTATTAATTAAAATCTGCCTTCATTTTCTATAACATATTCACCATTTATGGCTGCAATTTTATAATTATATTTACAATTTGCTTTATAAACTACTATCGGCATGCCATCAAATGTAATATGAAATTTGTTATTTATTAAAGGCCTTAAAAAATGTCCAATAATTTCTTCGCAAATAACGATTAGTCTTGCAAGATATTTTCTTTGGCGGCTTACAGTTGGTGAAGATAATGTCGTAGGCCGCGTTGCCGAGTTGCAAAATCTTCCCCGAAGAATCACGTCGACCACCAAAAATCTTTGTCTCTTTCTTGACGTTGACATTATGCCAAAGTTTACGTCCTAAATCTACTGTTAAACAATTTTATCCGTTTTTACATCCCAAAATTACTCGCGAATGGCTCAGATGAGCATCCTTACGTAAGACAGATTCAGATTACAACTAAATGTTCTAATCGCTGAACTGATATGACCAGCTAGCACCGATAGAGGTGGCTCAGGGCATCAACCGATGTCACTGCAGTGCCTATGATCGGGAGGTCCTAGGTTCGAGTTCCGACAGTGGCAGGATTTTTTACACTAGCTTGTCAGATCGAATTCAGTCGCTGTCTGGAGAATTCTAGCGGCCGGCGAATTCAGTCGCTGTCTGGAGAATTGTAGACCTTGTCCTGGCTGGGGCGGTGCCCCGCTGGTTGGAGATATGATTTGATTTATTTAGTCAAAAAACGGTGAAAACTGTATGTAACTTACTATGGGGGAGAACAAATGCGCTCCAGAACCCCTTCATATTTTCACTATAAATAGTTGAAAGTTTAAAAAAAACAATTAACTAGTGGTGCTTCCAACGCACATACTTTCTCGCTCTCCTTCTATGCCTCTACTTCATAAACCAGCAAAAGTGTATTATACCAGCAAACGTTTTCCGTACCGAGACCCGACATCCAAAACTCAAAGACAACGAACCGGCACTTATACGAGTTCCACCAAGCTTATTCGTACCACTACGCAAAACCAACACCGCCTGTGTCGAACAGAGCCATGAAAGAATAGAACCGATCTATAAAATGGTAAATGCATGATTAAGAAACAATTGATACGATGGTACATACGCTTCACAAATACAAGAAGAGAAGTAAAAAATTGTTAAAAGTTAAAAATCTGAACAAATATATACAGATATTTCCAGTACATTTATCGCAATTACTCATATTTTAGTCAAAACGTAATTGTATCGATTTTATCATTAGGAGCCGGTAATATTCAATATGCGAAAAACATGTCTTTCAAACATGACCAAGAAAGGCAGCGGTGATCGGCTTACTCCGAATAATTTATACGCTGATCGGCATTTGGAAAATAACTACTGCGAGAAAGTATGTGCCATTCTATAGCACCACTAGTTTATTTATATATTTACCGTCCCTTATTACACGTGCAGAAATTTTAAAGAAAAAATTTAGAGCGGTTTTTGAGAAATTTTTTTTCGTAAATTTGAATCGCAATTTACGCAGAAACTACTCAATTTTCCAAAAAAGGGTTCATGACCTTATTTGAAGTGCTAATTTTGTACAATCGACTTTGTCTGAGGCAAAAATCTCTATCTTCAATTTTGCAGTTTTTAAACAGTTTTTTGCAATTTTCGACGAATTGGGCCTATCAACGAAAATGATACCTACGTCATTCCCTTCAACGTTCTTCACATTAGTCAACAACAAAATATAATCAAAAAATTTGGAGCCATTTTCTTTTAACTTAGCAAAACTCAAAATGGGCTTCATGTAAAGTACCCTCAAATACGAAAATATCGGTTTCAAATTCCAGAGGCCTTCAGACGAGTAAAAACGATCGGGGAATATCAATTTTGAAGAAAATCGACCGAACGGTTTAGGCGCTAGCGTTGACCACAGACGGGACAGACGAACGTTTTGCCGTCAATCGATTTTGCGGTATGAAGAAGCAACAAATCATGGATTTTGACTACACCACGAGATAGAGGGTTTTTTCCTAAATTTAGCAACAGATTTTATCCACTTTTTTGTCACCAGACCCCTGCTAAGGAGATTTTCTGGCGAAAATTCCCCGTTTCCGCCGCACGATTACATAACTTTCTCTTCTTACGAAGTATTCGTAAGGCGAGAAAGTAAGAAAAACACAATTTATAAAACTCATGTTAGCAACTTTTGAATAAATTGGTTTCCGAGTTACAGAAAACTAGTTTGCATCGGTAAACGAACTGCAAATTTGATTTTTCTGCCTTGACAACAACTCGCCCCAGCTCAATTTAACCCCGCTCCCCTAATAGTAACTCGCCCCAGCTCAATTTCCTACCACTACAAATAAAAGGAGAATTGAAGGAAAGTGCCTCAAATAATTGGACTTTTGCATTTTTCAAAAAATATGAGATACAAAGGAACATGAGATCTGCCTCATTCTCATAAGCGTCCTGTACGATATCCGACGACAGTTTAATAAAACTAGTGGTGCTGAACAGCACGTACTTTCTCGCCATTAGTAGTAGTTATATAATACTATTCATACCACAATTTTTCTCCGTATTGACACATCTCGGTCTTAATTTTTTGTCAAATTCATTTGAAATCGTTGAACATTTGGTACTAAAATTAAGTAGTTTCAAACAATAGATTCTTTATTCAAAACTTCAAATGAAAAAGAGCGAGAAAGTAAAAATACATTTCTGGCATTGAATTCGTTGTATAAGATATGCAGTGTATTCACCAACATATAGTAGTAACATATAATAGTTATTATTAACACTATACTATTGTAATATTCCCCAAAGTATCAAAATATTACAGCGAACAAAACCCAGTCGTCATTGTCGCTTTCGGTTTATAAGTGAGGCGTTACAACAATGGGTTACAGAGGCCGACAATGACAGCTCATCTCATCGTTTTCACATTTAACACAATTAAATGACGCAATTTAAAATTATATCAGAAATATAAATATAATAAAAAATAATTATAAAATGAAATAAATAATCAACAAATTCTAAGATACGTGGCATCCAACTGCGTTATTTGGGAGCGGGCGTCTGAAAGTTAGCAATCTGTATTTCATATTTATTTCATATAGATTTTAATTTTTAAAGGATTAATTTGTGAAGTGTAACAAAAGCTTCAATGTAAGAAACGAACAAAGAAATAATGAAATAATAAAACTATGAAATAATACACTCATTCTAACATATGTAGCATCCACCGTATTCAACCTCTGAAATTGCGATAAGGAAGCGAAGGACTTTCAGAGCGGGCGACTAATTTTGTTGCCCAGTTACTACACAAATACTCATTTTCGAAAAAATCAAACAGGCCATATTTGAAAATCTGTTTTTGAAGAACACACTTCATTAAGAAAATATGTTCACAATTGTTGTAGGAAGACACCGAAAAAATTTCGAAGATTTTCAATATTCGAAAAATCAGAGTTTTCAACCAACATGAGACCTGCGCCATTCTCCTAAACATCCTTCAGACTATCCAACAACAAAATTCATTTAAAATTGTTGACGCCATTTTTTTTAAATATCACAAGGACTTGACCCAAAGAACTCCCTCCCTCCAAAATTAAGATATTTTGAAAATTATTATTTAAATATCAAATCCATGGAACCTCGACATCAGCCAGATCGATTGGGGAATATCAATTTTGGAGAAAATCGGATGAACGATTTAGCCGCTAGTGTTGTCCGCAGACAGACGTCGGACAGTTGTTTGTGCCGGCAATCGATTTTTCGGTATCAAGGAGCCATAAAACATGCTCTCTCGCTACACCATGTGTTAGTGGATTTTTTTTCTTTAAAATCTTTTAAAATCTCTGGCACTTTTTCGTTTTACTGCCGAAAATTCGGCGTTTTTTCGCGCATTGTTATGTTCCTTCCTCTTCTTAAGAAGTTCCTTCTTAAGCGCCAGAAAGCAAAAATTTTGTGCCAATTTTGAGAAAATTTGTAACATGTTTTTGAAGCTTCATGTAAAGTACCCTCAAAAATCAAAATACCGGGTTGAAACTCAAAGCCCCGATTTCGTTCACAATCGATGTGTACATTTAATTTTGGAGAAAATTAGTTGAACTATTCAGTTGCTAGCTTTGGCAACAGACACGTTTTTCCTTCAATAGATTTTTCGGTACCAAGGACCCTCAAAACATGAATGCCGGCTACACCACCTGCTAGAGGATGTAATTTACTATACACAGTAACAGGATTTAACCACTTTTTCATTACGACCGCCCGGCGGTAATCGTTTTATGCCGAATATTCACAGTTTTCCGTCGCACGGTTACATTACTTTCTCTTCTTACAAAGTAAGAAGCGAGAAAGTGAAAATTGGACTTTGTACATTTTTGAAAGATTAAGAATTTCAACCAAAATGATACCTGTATCTTTCTCTTAAGAGTCTTTTAGGTTTTTTTAACGTCACGTAGAAAAGTTTGGAGCCATTTTTGAGAAAATTTTGAAAATATTAAGACTTTTCGTAAAGTATCCCCAAAAATCAAAATATTCGTTTGAAACTAAGAGGACCCTGGTTTTATTGATATCGATCGGGGAATGTCAAACGATTTAGGCGCCAGCGTTTACCTCAGACGGATGGACGGGCAGACAGACGCTTGCTGTCAATCGATTTTTCGGTATCAAGGATCCACAGAACATGCATTATGACTACCCAATGTGTTAGAGGAAGTAATATTTACTAATAAAGGTGAACTCAGCGATATGTAACTGTCATCAGTACCTCAAAAAGTATTAAAATTTGAACCAATTTCATTAAAAATTATAATCAACACCCTAGTTTATATAAAGTTGATCTTTTTCCTACTTGAAAAGGATTGGATGTGAAGAAAACTCGAGCAACGCCGGGTATTTTGCTGGTTTACTATATACAGGAACAAGATTTATCCTCTTTTTCGTTACGAAGGCCCAGCAATAAGTTTTTCTGCCGAAAATTCGCCTTTTTCTGGCGTAGGATTACAATACCTTGTTCTTATGAAGTAAGGGCGAGAAAGTAACAATGTCTTTAAAATACAATAATAATCTGATACCAAGTGACTAGGAAATAAAGCTCAATTCAGTCTATGTGTATTTTTTCACTTGACCGCCACGTGGTTTCACAGGAAATAAAGAAACTACATTTATGTAGAGAGAAAATTTGGCACTTATACACTTGTTTATTTGTATCAAAAGCGTGGGGGTAACAAGTCTGATTTCTGTGTGCTGATTTCGTTCGTAGATGGCGGAGTGCTGATCGCAATTTGACTATTGTTTCGTGTTGTTGTACGAACAGATTGCAGCAGCTATTGCTTCAGATAATGTCGTATGAGGTCCACGCTGAAGTTGGGAATGGTTTCACAATTAACCTATATTACGTCCAATCTGTGCTATCAATTTCCAATGCGCGCAGAATTTGAAAGAAAAATATATGCAGCATGTCGAGAGATGATATTTTTAAATACGAAGGAACTGTGAAAACCAATCCAACCAAAATCCAGAAACAATGAAACGTTTTCGATTTGGACAGGAAAATGCAAAAGTTTGATCGTGTTATTCCGCGTGTTATCATTCTGCGCGTACCCTGGCGAAAATCGGTGTGTATGCTAAACGTACGCCAATGTAGGGCAAACGTGCACGGAATGCGCATCTGCAATGTACGGATGTGAACAAGAGCTTGTCACGATATGAGTTTTGTGTACCGAACGTGTAATTTGGCCCAAATGAATGTACGCTTGAGCTGAATTGGAACGTACACGACGTCACGTGTACACGATGTACGTGTACCATTACCAATCGATGCGTGCACCTAGGTTACGAAAACTAACCTAACCTAACATATTTACAGTGGAATGCGTTCCAGTAGAAAATCTTTCACGATTCTGCCTAGATTTTATTCCGGAAAAATTCTCATGAGAACCGAATGTTTCTCAGAGATACATTTTATACTGAAGGTTCCACAAAATATATATATATATATATATATATATCCAAACAGAATTGTGCAAAAGATTCACTACTGAAACTGTCCGCGTAAAGGACTCACTAGTTTGATGTTGCATCAAGTACATTCAAATGTGATATATCATGGAAGATGTTTCAGAACACGTTTGATACTTACGAAAATAGCAGTCACACAATAGAAATAAACACATTTCTATGAATGAATTTTAATATCTCGTAACCTCATTCTTACAAATTGATTGTATTACTGGTGGTAGCTGGGAACAGAAGAATGTTTTGCTTGTAAACGTATTACCTTGAATTAACTACAGCCCTCCTATCAAACATTGCTTCTCGCAGGTCGGGTGCATTGAAAGAATCAAACAAAACCAAAATTAAATTTAAACAAAAACTTCCTTTATTAACTCTTATCGCTATTCACAACCTCGTCTGCTGCTCTTGGGCTAGGAAAAGTTTACCTATAACACACGGATGAATGAATTACAGTATCTGGCCTTAATCTCAGTAATAGTTCTCTTAAAATTTGCTTGTTTTAAAGGTAGTTGGGAATAGGATGAGATGAATAATATACTCACTCTGGTGATATTATATTCTTTTTACCTGAGAATACAGGAAAAAAATAAAGAGAATTTTGGAACATTTAACATCATAATCAACTTAAACCTTGAGTTACAATTCATGAAATAATTCTTGTGGTAAGAAGTATTCTAATGAACATAGAATTTTCATTTAATGAGGTAATTTATCAATGATTGACTGGAACTCCAATTGGTGGTTAACTTAGTACAGTGTTTCCAGAAATTGTTAAGCGTAGACTTGAAGAATCAATCCTACCTGGCCTGTTAAATTGTTTTGTACAAAAGATATGTGGATGACCTATTAATTATAGTTGATGAAAATGACATTAAATTTGCTCAATATGTTTAATTCTTGTGATGAATCCAGTTCACTTTAGAAAAAAAATAATCAATCTATAAACTTCCTAGATATCTATATCAAACATGACAACAGAAAAATATCAACAAATTGGTACAGAAAAGGTAATGCTGCTAATCGTATCCTTAATTATTTACCTAAACATCCCATACAGCTAAGAGAGGCATTGTTTATGGCCTCGTAGATAGAGCAATAAAATGATCCCATCCCATTCACCAGGAATGTCATATAAAAATAGTACATGATATATTTATTTTTAAAAAATCCTGTTGAGTATATAAAAAAGCACATAAAGAAGAAGAGAGCAATGCTATGTGGAATGTTTAATATCATACCTGATCAACCCTATTCCAAAACCTTAGCTGTTAACAAAACTATAGTTTTGCCATATGTACCTAAAATTACTAACAAAATAATAAAAAATTCAAAATATAATATCTAGACATATATTAACAAACAAACAATCTTATTAGAAATGTTAAAGATGTAATTCCAGCTTCTGAAGTGGAAAAAGGAAACTATATCCGTTGCCAACAAATCGTGTATTGGCCAAACAAAACGAAGAATAAAACAAAGAATACATGAGCATAAAAATAACTTAGAGAAATTCATTAAAAACAATTTCAAAGCACAGAATTCAGCATTCACTTAAATTTGATTTTGAAAATCTATCAATTTTAGACAAAAACCAAGAATATATGCCAGGTTAATTTCCCAAACGTTATTTATCAAAATTAATAAAATAATAAATTCAAATCAAGAGGGTAATCTTCTTACCACTTCCTATTCCACTTACTACTTTAAATAAAATAAATCACAAAATTTTTTTGAAAACATCTTAAGATGAGTCTCTCTCCATAATTGTATTTTGTATTTGCATGTGTTGCTGGTAGTTTTATCATTAAAAAATATAACTGTTATTTTTAAAATGATTTTGCAGTATTTACAGAACTTATGCCTGAAGATAATTTATTTGATGTAATTCCAATTATAGAAACATCTTGTTTTTATTGGAAGCACAATGTTTCACAAACTAATTGTTTGAAACTTCAGGTACATACATGTATTACATCAAATACAATTTACTGATTGCATGTTAAACAGTACTTCTGATTGTATTAAAACATAAGATATTGAAAACTATAAAGAGAAATTACTGCTTAATAGGTTAAAAGAAAGTACTGTTTAATACGCAATCAGTAAATTGTATTTGATGTAATTCCAATAATTGAAATATATTTGTTTTTATCGGAAGCACATTTCACAAACTAATTGTTCACTACTTCAGGTACATACATGTATGTACCTGAAGAAAATCTTGTTTTTAGAAAATAGTTAGAAATATCTTATTTTTATTGGGCTTCCAATAAAAACAAGATATTTCTATAATTGGAATTACATCAAATACTGATTGCATATAAAGCAGTACTACTGATTGTCTTCAGACATAAGATATTGAAAACTATCGAAAGAAATTATATTCATTCAATTATACACAATAGACAACATTAACCAAATTGGTGTAAAAATTAGCATATGATAGCACATTTTATTTGCATATTGCAAGAATGTTAACTAAGAGTGTAGTATTTTTGGGCATTCATTATGAAAACTTGAAAAATTAGCTAATGTGAAGTAAAATGCTTCAGTTAAAAAAATATCAAAAACATCCAATTGGAAACCTGTCGTAACGTATTGCATGTAGCACAATTCAATTAACATGTAGGCTTACTAGTCATAATAACTCAAATATATCTTGGTTTCTTGAAAGAGTCAAGGAAAATTATTCTTAAGTTTAATTTATTTAAGTTTAAGAAAATCATTAGTTAAAAAAAATAAATGCTATGGAGCAACACAATATATTATACTTTATAGCACTAATTTGCACACTTTGCTATACCACTTGAAAATCAAACAAGTTATTTCACTTTCTAACAAAATTATTTTATCTGCTATAAGTTAAAAAAAACAACCTATCACACGAATGAAACCATATTTTCTCTGTGTCAATATATGTGTGTTGTTTCATTGAAATACACACGCAATTTTCGAAATTGACCAAATCACTGCCTATGAACTGGTGGAACTTAATCTTCATAGTGTGGTCAATTTATAAACAGCCAGCATTTGAATATCCTAGATCATACATTGTATTTAGTTTTCTTTTCTACCTCATCAATAATCAGATTATGACCACTCGACACGTTGGTGAAGGTAACCCTAATGTTTTTAGGGGTTATTTCTGAAACAATAAATATACTATTATTATGTGTGTATTAAATTTAGTCACAATTAAAGAAACGTATTTGCTTACCATTAAACATGATTGTGTTAGGATTATTTCATGCGTTAACTCTTTATGGGCCATCGATGACGATACGAAGAGAGTTTGTTTGCCACAAGTAAACATACTGGTGTTTGGTAATTTCAAGAGCAGACATTCGATGGGACACACATCCACAAAGAAATTAGAAATGAAATTATGCGATTTCCACAGAAAATTGCCGCTTACTTCACGAAATACGCACACTGACCACTGATTAATATATAACTAAACTGCAATCTTCTAAAAGGGCGGGAACTCACCTAACCACCAATACTAACCAACTTTGTGCACACCTTATTTTGTATACAAACGGTACGCTTTATACGGTTTGTGCACACCTCTGGCACACCTTATACAAACGGTTTCAAACTAAGCGTACAAGAGATATGGACTACTGCAGAGCAGGGACGGTGCACAGTAGGCACACAGTATGCTACACTACAGGAACAAGGCACGAAATGAAAAACACGTACAACACAGCTGCTATACAGACCCTCACAACACGGATTTTCGCCAGGGTACCAATTGTATTCTCATACTATACTTCGGTTTTTCTTTCTTGGTGCGTGGGGGGGGGTCATCAAAATGGAATATCTCGCCGTATTTCGAGTCGTTCTCGGTTGTGCCGCTAGGAGTCGCATGATCGCGACTACTATCGAGCAGTGCTGGCGATCATGCGACTCCAAGCAGCACAACCTAGAACGACGCGAAATATCGTGAGATATTCCATTTTGATGACACCCCCCCACGCGCCAAGAAAGAAAAACCGAAGTACAAGTGTGCCACTACTTATGTTAGCAGATGTGTGACAGCATATTTTTCCCGAGATCGTGGGTATCTATGTTACGAAACCATATACACCTCTCAAAACGAAAAGTTGCAAGTTTTCTTTCAGTTCTCGTGTGCTTGGAAAAATAGTAATATATATATATATATATATATATATATATATATATATATATATATATATATATATTTAATATGGCAGCTTCAGTACCATACCGAGTACTTACTTGAAAACAATGTTGTTGTTTTTTTAAAAAAAGGGCACAGTCGTATCCATCAATCCAGTCCCATCAATCACGTCAACGTATGTCAAGAAAGAAACATTTCGGGAAAATGTGCGGGACAACAATGCCATCATCTTTGACCGAGGCTGCGACCGAGGCTCTCTCCCTCGCTATATATATATATATATATATATATATATATATATATATATATATATATATATATATATATATAACGAAGAGGGTTTAATGACACCATTTAAAACTCAAGAACGGTTGAACTAATTTTAATTATCTCTGTTTTGTTGGATTCATATTCACCCCGAATAGCAAAATAACTATCAAAATGTCGAAAAAATAGCGTTAGATGGCGCTGTAGAATAAAAACTAAATATTCATGTACGGAAATATAACCTCTACATTCGGTAGGATTTTTTAATCTATATCATAAAATAACTCTTGAACGAAGCGCTCTAGGGCATTAAAAACTAAAGTTTTGAGGCCAATGGCGTCAAAAAAATGTTTATCACGCCATTATCTACAGGATGAGATCTTCTTGAACATTCAATTACATTTTTGCTGGTCCGGGCTCCTCAATATTATTCCACCTGCTCAGAGACTTGCAGAATCTGCAACTACATGTGAATGAGAGGGACAGTGAGGCAGAGACAGACAGAGAGACAGATTCCGACAGAGAGAGAAAGAGGCGGAGTGAGAGACGATGAGAGAGAAAGGAAGAGGGAGATAGTGTAGAACAACGTCTGCTGGGCTCCGCTAGTATGTAATAAAACGAAAGCAATTCATATAAATTAATTAAAACTAAGTTGAGTAAACGCTATATTCAACCATTAGTTACAAAAATGTTTTGCGTGGTGCCGTGTCTGGTATGTTCACCTCCCGCGCACGTGGTTCTGATTTTGATTTCCAGTAGGGCACTCGAGTTTTTGTATTAAGACAATTGGCGGTAATAGAAATCATTACAAAACGAAAACGAAGTAGGTTTCGAATGCTAATGGTGATCGCACTCGAGCACTTTGCAACAAGCGCTAGTATGTTTGGACACATTTTATAGTACTTCATTTCATGATCTTTGTTGTTATTGCTGGTACTAGTGGTGATGATAACGAAATACAATATTTTATTTCGGAAATTTCTCTGCCCTGGTATGTATTGCAGTAATGAAAGATCTGCAATTTTTCAGGAATGTATTCTCTCGTAAAGTGAAATTCGTATGGCAAAACTTCACTTCATAAAGAGATAAACAATAATTATTACTTCAAAATATGAAGTACATTTATGTTTTAATTTAGATATTAATACACCTACATTAAAGCGAACCTACATTTTCTTGAATACGAAATCCATAAGCCTTTCTTTTTGATGTGCGAAAATTTCAATAACTTTCGAATTAAAATCATCTACAAATAAGATTCCTCTCAATTGATAGCATGGCCAATGCAGGCAGACTGCCTTGTGACATGCTGACCCTTAGAAAATCTTTGTGGAACTAATAGAAACTAAGAGAGCCTGATAATCTCCTGACTTCCTTCTGCGTTGTAAATCGCTTCAAGCTCCTTGCAAATATTTTTAAAACTGAACTAGTGGTTCTAAAAGAACACGTACGTTTTTGCCCCTTAGTATATAAAACTATAATATACCACAAATTCTCTCCGAATCAACATATCGCGGTCATCTGTTGTGAAACTCATTACAAATCGTTAGACCATTTGGGCGAAAAGCCTAATATTTTCAAGCAAATATTCAACATAAATTTAGACAATAATAATTGCTTTTCATACGAGTTGAATCACAGAATAGATACTGGTCAGAAAGGAAAGTAGAGGACGGCTCCTTTGATCTTGAGTGAGCCACCGCGCAGCGCGAACCGCCATCTTCAAAATGTGCAAAGGTACCGCAAGAGTCAGCTCAAACACCATATTCTCAAAAACGGCTTCCAAATTTTTTCTTCTAGCTTTTCCAACGGATAGCGTTAATTTTACTTTTTTATTATGACATAAAATTCATTTTAGAATACTATTTTGTTTTAGAAAAAATTACACGAATGTAATTTTTTTAAAATATCTCTCATGAACGTAATATGCACATTTCCAGCGATTTGCTAAACACCATTGTATTTGTAAGTTAAAGTAGCTTTAAATTACTTCAAATAAATATTTCCGAAAACTCAAAAAGTTTATGTGAAAAAGAGCTTCAATTTCGCATTTTTAATAACGCTTGATAGTATATTCTTCAATGAGCGTAGAATGATAGCTATTATTCACGAGTTGATGTTTACGACACGAGCGACGTAGAAGCGAGAGTCGGAATTTCTACGAGTGAATAATAGCCATTCTATGCGAGTAGAGGACTATACTTTCTTTACGACTTTGAAATTGATATTTAAATAAATATTAAATAGCCTCTTAACTTTACGGAACGGCGTTAGAGGTTCACCGGTCTTACATTTGAGATTGCCGCGATAGAGCACTCGGCGCCTCTGGAGGCGACTGCGGGAACCCTCTGCCGTTTATAATGAATTAAGACAAACGCAATTGGTCGACAGCCTGTGCAAGAATAATATTCTCGCACGGCTTGTGGAATCGGTATCATTACTGCATCCGAAAACGTGGAGAAATGTATACATTCCGGAGTAGTAGAGAAATTAAAACGTTAAGTGCGTTTACACAGAAGCTCGACCACTTTTAGAAGTAGGGTACTTCTAGTTATACCCTATCAAATGTCTCAGCACAAGTTCAGCAATTGTTATACTGTGATTTCTCTAATTTTGCCCCTCAAGGCCCATCTTCGCGATGGAATATCACACGGAATTTCGCGTCTTTCTCGGTCTCGCCGGTAGAAGTCGCATGATCGCAAGCGCTGTTTGATGCGGTCGCGATTATGCGAAATCCAGTGGAACGATTGAGAAAGATGCGAAATAACGTGACATATTCCATCACGAAGATGGGATTTGAATGACCTTGAGGGACAACGTTAGAAAAATCGCAGTATAGATATTATTGCGAACATTTATCCAGAACCATTTTAAATAATGATTTTTGAGTCTGATCACACACATTTTCAATTAATGAGTCTTCATTTGATAGAATCTTCATTTTCTTCATGAAGTCTTGTGTCTTCGAGTCTTGCCTACAGGTCTGCGGCCCACTGACCTACTTATACACTCCCGCGGCCACCCTCGCGGGGTGCGGACCCCAGGTTGGCCACTGTACTATTCTGCGATTTTTCTAACTTTACCCCTCAAGGCCACTCAAATCCCATCTTCGCGATGGAATATGTCACGATATTTCGCATCTTTGTCAGTCGTTCCGCTAGATTTCGCATGATCGCAACCGTATCAAGCAGTGCTTGCGATCATGCGACTTCTACCGGCAAGACCGAGAAAGACGCAAAATGCCGTGTGATATTCCATTACGAAGATGGGTCTTGAGTGGCTTTGAGGGGCAAAGTTAGGGAAATCGCAGTTTAGGGCAGGTGAGATGACTTATTCTTCATGAAACACTCTTATTGTTTCCTCTGTTGGCACACGGGTGGCCAAATTAATTCAAATTTGGCGCCGTTCTTGGAATTCAATTATTTATAGCAATTATTTATCGCTAATTAACAGTAAAGAACTTACATTTCAAACGTCGCGATTCCAAGATAGTGTTAATTTTCCCAAAAAACTCGCGGGCTGAATCTCCAGTGAGAGAGGGAATTCAATTTTACTTTCCCGTATACATACAAATACACGGAGTGATATACGTAGTATAGGGAAAGTTATTTAATAATAAAATTTATTTGAACAAATACATACATACAAATACATACATTTACAAAATAAATATTTTTGCACTTGCATTTGTACAAAAAGGTTTGATTCAGGAAAAAATCTGTTTTTACATCAAACCTGGAAAACAGACACTCCAGTATGTAATAATTTAATGTACAATTATTTATGAGACTTAAAACTAGAAGAAAAAGTAGAATATCAATTAAGCATAAAAGCAGAATACAGTAAAAGTAGAACACAAAGTATGCACTTTACATTTAAATTACAATAAAGGAACGCAAATTTAGAACATATGTCAATAATATATATATATATATATATATATATATATATATAAATGTATATATATATGTGTGTGTGTGTGTGTGTGTGTGTGTGCGTGCGTGCGTGCGAGTGTGTGCGTGCGTGTGCGCAAAGGATATCTCAGTAAAAAAACAGTAGGCTGACAATAATAACGCATAAGTAATAGTAAGAAACTATGATTTACCGTAGAAAATTCACATCTAAAATTCTATTTACATGCTGAACTACAGGTTTTACAAAGTTTTCAACAAAATGTGAAGTATATCGTACAAAATATAAGTAGCATCAAAACAACACTGTAGCAACAGTAGTACGTAACTATTTTCCAGACAAGAATTTTAAAATCAGAAATTAGTGGTAACAAAATCACGAAGGATCGATAATCATTGGTTGTCTGTCAGTCCCAAACATCCATCTGGTAACTGGTTAAACAAGTGCGGAGCCAAATAAGAAAAGGAAGAAGTGAATAATGATTTAGAATAGAGCGGAAATGATAACTTGGATGATGATCTGATGCAGAGTGACCTCCTGGCATACCAGTCTCCCAAGAAAGTTACTTGATCACGAAGATAAGATGGGTTGCCAGTTTTAAGAACCTTGATAACAAGTTTAAATGTATGTAGCCAGATTCTCTGCCTCATTGACAGCCAGCCTGAATTCTGCATCGCCAGAGGCAAGTGGTCGTACTTTCTGAGGTCATAACAGAATCTCAGACACACATTTTGAACACCTTGAATGCGGGTCATCTGAAGGGTTTTCAGTCCCGGGCCATAGGCAGTATCCGCAAAGTTAAACAGGGATAGAGTCAAAGAATCTGTCAAATACAACTTTATCTTAGTTGGTAATGATTTTCTAAGCGAGTACTGAGTTCTCAAACGGGAATATGCAATAGAACATACTTTAAATGTCGATCAAACTTCCAGGATGAGTCAAGAATTAAACCCAAATTAATTTTTATGTAATGCTGCGCGAAAAAATGGCGAATTTTCGGCGGAAAAAAATTCATTGCCGGGCCGTGATAACGAAAAAGTGGATAAAACCAGTTGCTAAATTAAGAAAAAATATCCCCTAACACGTGGTGTTGAAATGAAAACGTCCTTCTGTCTGTCCGTCTGTCCGTCCGTCTGTGAACACTGCTAGCGCCTACACCATACGTACGATTTCTTCCAAAATGGATATTCCCCGGTCGATGTGGTTCTAGTCAAAGCTTTGAGATTTTGAAAAAGATTCTTCAAAATTGGGGGTACTTTACATGAAGCCCCCCCGACATTTTCAATTTTTTCTCAAAAACAGCTCCAAATTTTTTCTTTAAATTTCTTGTAAGAATAGAGGAAAATACACTTATCAAGATGGCATAGGTCCGATTTTCACGGATAACTCTTAATTTTCGGAAATTGTGAAAGTTTGAATTTTTTTTCGGCGTCTTTCTCCAACTACAAAATTGAAGATAGAGATTTTCCTTCAAATAAAATGTGTTCTCCAAAATAAGATCTTATACATTGTTTCGAAAATTTTAGTAGTTTTCGCCCAATATTGCGTGCAATATCTGCAATTTTTTAAAAAAAAGTACAAAAACAAGATTTTCTCAAAAACGTCTCCAAATTTTTTCTTTAAACTTTTGGTAAGAATAGTGCTAAATGTACCCTATGAGATGATATAAACGCCATATTACTCTATTCTTTTGTTTTTTAAAAATGGAAAAAAAGTAATTTTTGACTTTTCTCTCACGTCGTGAATATTTACACTAGCGGCGAATTGTTCACATTATTATATTTATGAGTACATGTGCTTTAAATAATGTCAAGTAAAGTTTATCGAAAACACAATCGTTTTATGTGAAAACTAGCTGAAATTTCCGCATTTTCAGAAATGCTTAAACGCCATTTTCTCATAAATGGCTAAAAAAACTTCTTCAAACTTTTCAATCGGATAGTGCTAATTGCACTCTTAATATGTCGTAAAGTTATTTAGTGGATTTTTTTTTGTTTTTATCAAAAATTACACATATGTAATTTTTTAAAGGATCTCTCACATCTTTAATATTCACATTACCAGCCATTTGTAAACATTATTATATTTGTGGGTGTAAGTGCTTCAAATAACTTCAAATGAAGTGTTTTGAAAACTCAGCACTGCAAACTGAGGATTTCTATTTCAAACACCACTTTAGTAAGTTTTTGCATTTTTCAGTTTATTTAGCAGAATGAATAGTGACATTTAGTTTTATTAACTGTTCTGTTGTAACATGCAAAATTCTCCTTATTCACGTTTACATTGAATCCACTTTTCAAAAGTTTAAATTAAAGTACACTATAAACGTTAAAGGTTTTTCCTTTCTCCTGTAATAGTAAGAAAACTAACTTAAGTGGCGTTTGGAATGGATGTCTTTAATTAGTTATTGCCATATTATTTAAACCCTGAAGCGACGTGAATCAGTGTGATTGCCGCGTCGCGTATCGTGAATAATTTCAAGTGTTCATGATTTTTACTGAAAATAATGTGCGCCATTCGCACGAACGTAACTTTTGCAAATATTTGAAAATTCGAAGCATTTCGTTCTCACGTCTGAAACAATTAAGAAAATAAATGAAGACCTTGGGGCAATAACATGCTACGCCACATTTCTGATGAAATAGAGATATTAGTGTTTTTCGATGGCTCGTACATGTATTTACATGTTGGCTTTTTATTGTAAGGATTCGCTGCAAGATGGCAGTGAAGTTCATAAATTAATGTTTTTTTATCCCAATGCGTAGAATACAGTGTCTAAACCAGTGTTGTCAGGGTCGATGCCACGGTCGGGAGTCCGTGGCACGAGTCCCAAAACGAAATTGCATCTCCACCCAGTTCTTAAACCCGCTACAAGAGAACGCCATCGCTATTATAAAACGGCGGGGTTACTAATAGTTTCCTCTCCCGACGCTAGTGGCACAGAGAAGCTCGTGGCATGACATGGTGCCGCGAGGCGTGCCACTGACAGAGTAGGAGACCTTGACTCCACTGGTCTAAACCTTTACTCTCCTTTTTCTTGAAATTGTGGCATAACATGTTATTGCCCCGAGGTTTAATTTTCATTTACTAATTCAATTTTAAAGTACTAATTCTGCTTTTACTCCTCTCCCTGAGCGAGCGAGGATGTACCATTGGCTTAATAGATGAATAAGCCCTAATGACCTGGAGGAAGTAGGAGTCTCCTTTTGTATTTATAGGGTGGGGACGTTTATTAAATTTGCAAAATGAGAGGCGGACATTCAAGACGGCTCCTTTGGGTGTTAAAAACTACACACTTTGGGATTGGTGTATGTGTATGATTTGTTATTCAGATACTGTATCCGATTGTTTCGCAGCTAATAATGGTTTGATACTTTTTTTTGTGGTCATCCTCTTTGATCTACCTTACTTTGAAATCTCGAATAGAAGAAAATATATATCAGGCTTTTATCATCTAAAAAAGAAACTTGTTTTGTTCCTTTATTCTCTCATTACTCTCTCCTCTCACTTTCTCACTCTGGTATATATTACTCATTAGGGTGTGTGTTAATACTAACAGTACTTAGTTGACAAATTCTCTGGTACCTCAACAATGGTAAATAAACGTGTAAATGAGTCCTACTCGTGCGAAATTCAAGAAAGAAGCTGTGTCTTCCTCTCTCCATTATGTATTTGAGACGCTTGAAACAGTAAAATGTGAAGCTATCTTAAATGACTTTTACAGAAGAGGCAATTGAAAGTTCAAAGGATTCTGTGAATAAGGTGATCGACATAGAAAAGGATATTTATTGTATTCAAAGTTACTGCAAACATTATTATAATACGGTGTCAGTGGCTTACCTACCTTGAGAAGAAACGAATAAGATAAATATTTCAAATTTGTTGAGTGGCTTGCGATTGTCTAATTTCAAGCTCATTTATATCCATTTATAACATCACTCTTGGAAATAATAGATATGATTCTATCGTTCTCTTACTACACACTGGTGTTTGTGAAAATTGTAGCACCCAGAAGGAATGGTCGAAATCGCTTAAAAATAGGTGGATATGCAGAACAGTCTATCCATGAGAAGTGGTCAAATTTGCACGTGGACGTTGGCCTAGTAGCGCTCTCCTTTGGTGTCAGGTCAGGTCTGTGTTGCGCCAAACTTAGTAGGTGTGGAGCCGCAAACGTGGTGGAATCATGCAAGTAAGTGCCGGTATGCCTCGTCTACGCCACAGGACGCAATATCAGCATCTGAGTGAGTTCGAACAGAAATGAATGATCGGTCTCCAAAAGGCGGGTTTGTCGTACCGTGACATGGCGGCTCGAACTTGGCGCGCTTCTACTACAGTAATGCATATGTGGAACCAGTGGATAGAGGATGGTCGTACACAGCGACGAGCGGGTACTGGACCACACAATGTGACCACAGCGCGAGATGACCGCCATCTTGCCCGCTTGGCCGTTGCCACGGTGTAAGATATACAGGTGTGTTAACTAGCCGCCTTTGGGGCAAATTTTCTGAAGCCAGTTTGAGGATAGTCCCTTCCTTCCTTCCTTGTCCTTACGGTGTGCACAATCTGTTTGGGTCACGGTGTAAGATATACATCTTAAGATGACATCTTAAAACTGTGTCTATTACACAGTTTTGCAAATCATTTCCTATACATTTTCGAAACTGTTCGCTCTAGAATTTACCAATTCCATTGCGAAACGACAAATTACTGATTTGAAATTTGGAATCAGCTGGCCACAGAACTGTCGAATGGATCACGACCTTGCCCAAATGAGACCCAAAGATCGCTGCGCTTATATGCGAGAACTGCGAGAACTAGCCTCACAGAAGCTTCAGCTTTAGACTGGGAGTGAACACACCAATAATCTTACACCGACAGAACAGCGTCGTCCTCAGCGATGACTCGTCTTTGGAGCACTGCAACGGGTGTGGTCATGTGTGCGTTGACGGTTCGATGCCGTCTGCAGAAGGCCGGACTGGTGGCTCGCATGCCACTACGTCGGAATCCGTTGATCAGAAACCACCAACGCCTCAGCCAGCGTGAACGTGTTCACTGAAGTGCTTCAGAAAAAAATATGAATGCAACAAAGAAAACCAAATATTTTCTTTTCTGCTGTGGTATCAGTTACTACTGGCTTTAAAGCATCATTAAGTGATTTATATACTTGAATTAAAATAAAATAAAAGCTAGTAAGGCTGCCTTAAAAACAGTGTATGTCACTCGTGTTAAAGTGTCGTACACTGTTTTTAAGGTTTGTAAAGTTTTACCTCGTTTTGCTCGTAGAATTACGCCCTTCGGCCTTACGGCCTTGGGACACAATCTTTTCTACTCTCACAATAAAGTGCCGCTTTTACCATTCTTGTCATAAATAACTATTATTATTATTATTATTATTATTATTATTATTATTAACCTACAACATCCCATAAAGGGTAAAGGCTTCCTGCTTTAGGAGGGATACGTTAGGTTGGTATTTGTAAAATCATTAACGTAAAACATCAGAATCATCAGAACAATATATAGTGAAACAAATAGTAGCTTTAAGAAACTATAGTAAAACAATCTACTAGACAAAAAATATATGAACAAAAAATAATAGCTATAAGAAACTATACAGTAGCTATA